>BPLR01013058.1:0-75945 GCA_021605095.1 Caerostris extrusa
TACAAATTAAAAAGCATTTATCAAGCATAATTATTAATATAAAACAATATATCATTGTTGTATTGAAGTATGATGTAGCGTTGAATTCAAATAAATAAAAAGAAATAACAGGGTGGGAATACTTTTATCGTAAATAAGTAAACTATAAACGCATTTTATTATTTTTAAATGGAAGAATAAAAAAGTCATGTTATTATAATCTCATTTGATTATAAATTAAGGTTGAGCAAAATAGTTCACGGGGCCTGATGGCCGAGTGACTAACACTGCGGTGTTAGGTGTTTCGATATTGCCATGGATGTTTATGTAGTGGTTCGGAATCCACTTTAAACCGGATGTTCCGACCTAATATGACTGTTGGTCATGGGGCTGGCGACGCTATCCCGTAAAAAGAAAACATCTCCCTGTCTCGAAATCTGCCAGTAGGCAGAAGCCCTTAGAAGCTTCTTTCCATGTGAAGAAAGTGTCCAAACAAATTTGTCCTAACAATTCCATGTCCAAACAAATTTGTTGGCTGTTTAGTTAAATTTCTAAAGCATGGTCTTTAGATATTGTCTTCCCTCTTTTAATTGTTTAGGCAAAACTGAGTTTGGATTTGCATTTCATTCGAATGATTGTGTAGTCAATAACATCATTAAAATTAGCGATTTTAATGATCGTTCACTGATTGGCAATTAGATGCATCATATTTCATTATTAGGGAAAATGACATAAATTTTTTTCCATATGCTACTGACAGCATAGGGAAGTGTTATATTGTATAATGATCAACATCATCATTGACGCGTCAGCCCCATTTCGAGCCAACGCCATCTGCCTCCTGGCAGATTTCGCGACAGGAAATGCTTTCTTTTTACGGGGTAGGGTTGTCAACTGTAAGCCCAACGGTCATATTAGACCAACACCTAAGGCTTAAAACCGATTCACGAACCACTACAAACATCCATGGCACCCGCTAGGACTCGAACTCGAAACTTGTGGCACCGAGCGCCAGACACTCGACCATCAGGGTCGCGTCTTAATGATTATTTTCTAAATTTTTTCAAACAAATTCAGGTTAGTTACTCAAAAATATTTTCCTTCCTATCCATGAGATAATGAAACGTGAGGTCTTAATGTCAAAAAATTCTCTACTCATGTTGTTATTATTCTTAGCTTCCTGAGTCTAGAGGGGTCCCTTACCCTCTAAAATAAAATTCTTATCTATCTGATAATTTGTTGGCTGTTTAGTTAAATTTCCAAAGCATGGTCTTTAGATATTGTCTTCACTCTTTTAATTGTTTAGGCAAAACTGAGTTTGGATTTGCATTTCATTCAGAATGGTTGTGTAGCCAATAACATTTTCTTATTCCCTTAGCATTGTAGAATATATTATTACATTATGTTTGAATTTTTGAAAATTTAATCATTTCTGGTGCCCTAATATACACTGCAATTTTCTAAACTTAATCATCCATGCCATATGCCATTCATTTTAATTTTTACCATCTCTCACCATTTTTCCGCCAATATTGATGTAACAAACTTCTTTAGAATACACTAAAGTGGACACACTGTGTTTCTGTAAAAGCGATATTACAAGTTTTGTCATATTTACTGGTTTGGAAAATTATTAGATACGTAACGTTTTATTCTTACTGAGAAGAACACCATTCTTTTCTCAGATTGTGGGAAATAAATAATGTGTAGAAAATTAAGGAATAATTTTAAAGTGAAATTCGTAGCCTTTATGAATTCAAGTTAACCAGAAATATTTCTCAAACATTAAATAATACTGATTTTAACTTAATTTTGGGTGAATTTTTTCAGTATGACGGAAAAACGTCATTTAAGTAATATTATTAGATACGTAAATAATTTTTAATACCACAATTATTAATAATTTATTAATTATTAATAATTACTTAATAATTAATAATTACTTAATAATTAATAATTACTTAATAATTAATAATTACTTAATAATTAATAATTACTTAATAATTAATAATTTTAAAACATTCAAAAGTAATATTGTTCAAAATGTTTTTTCTTCTGTAAAAGTATATTATAAATATATTCATATTATATGCTTATAAATAAGAATAGTACATACCTAAAAACATACATTTTCTCAATAAATTTATTTGTTAAAAAATAAGACAAAAAAGTAATTAGGCTAAATGCTAATTTTTTTAACCCAGATCATTTAATAAAATTCAATTCCTACATTTTTCATCAAAAATAGCATGCAAAATGTATCTAATAATTTGAGTATTTAATGCATTTGCATCATTAATTTTTTCATTCATTTATATTCATTACATTTGCACATAGAAAGAATAACGCAGATTTAAGGTCTAGAATATTTTTATTAATGAACAATATATTAATATAAGATATTTTTAAATACAAGGATGTTGGATAGTTATATCAGTAGAATTCTTTAGCGTTTATTAATGTCACCTTCCTGAAATGTGTTTAGGAGAGGATACAGCATCCATGTCCGCCGCTGGACAAATGGACACATTCCTCGAGTTCAAGGACTTAAAGACGTAACTAGATTTTTATTTATTAAAGAAAATAAATGTTTCTTATTTATTTGAATTGCAACATTAACAATTTATTAACCTGTTTTAAATTATACAGATATTTGCCATGTTACCAAATGCCAGGCCTCTCAGTTTGGTTACATAGCAATTGAATACAAAAAGGTAAGAAATAATTATTTTTATTTTTATTGAATTAAAAATATATGTGTTATATTAAAAATATATGCGTTATATGTAAATTATACTTCTTTTACATTTCCATCTTCATCTTTCTAATAAATAAAATTGTCCTTAAATAATAAAAAAAAAAAATGTATACTTTTGTTTTTCTGAAATTTTTAACAATAGCAGATTAGGATTTAAAGGGATTTTACAATTTGAAACAAAACAATTTTGATAATATATGCATTGCATGCTGTTGTTGGGTGGCTAGTCCTCGGTCTCCTGTAATGCAGGACGGACATTCCGTGAGTGATCTACTCATGGATGGAGGTGACATAGGTAGATGTCTGACTTGACTCCGTGACGTTGCTGAAGAAGAAGGAGGGTAGTGTCTGTTGGGAGGATATTTAACTACCCTGCATTTGTGTATCGAATTGCAGAAAACGTGTTCCACCAGGTAGTCCCACTAACGAGGCAAGATGCTGGACATCCTAACGCCATGTAATCTCCTCGTTTTTTTGAAACAGTGTCTACAGCAAAGCCGCCAGCCAATCGAACTCCTCCCTAATGCTAAACAGCGAAGCACATTGCCACTGAGCCACGAGTCGGATATATTTACTGGTATTTTTTACAAAAAAAAAAAAAAAAAAAAAAAAAAAAAATGTAAATTTTAATTTTTACTCAATATAGATTCAATACTGAACAAAATTTGCCTCGGATGCAAGATAAATGCTGAAGATTATTTTGTACTTAGTATCCGTGTAATATGAGAACGATTTATTCGCTTAGTACTAATAAATGATTATAACTGATTTGTATATTTTTGCTTAAATGCGGTGTTAAATGTCTTTTTAATGTTATTAATATCACTTTCTTCAATTTTTTGTGTGTGTAACTGCAATATTGTATACAATATGTGTATAATATTAATATGTTCATTCGTAGGCTAACACATTGATGGCGCCACTAGTATTAAATCCATATGATTTTAGTTAGCCCTAACTCCTTCAAAAAGACACGTGTATCAATTTGACAGCTGTTGCACTTTTAGTATGTGAGTGCTATAGCCTTTTTAGTGAAGTTATAGCATTTTTAGTGTTCCTCATTTGCAGTCCCACTTGGCTGACTGTCAATTGACTCGGTGTGAAATGATGGAGCCGTGTTTCATCCATTGTCCCATATCGACGCAAAAATTCGGGTTTATTAAGATTGAACAGCTCCAAACACTGTAGAATCATCCATTCGTTGTTGTTTTGGGTCGATTGTGAGCTCTGCGCGGCACCCACTTTGAACAGAGCTTTCGCATATCCAAATATTCATTCACGATATGTCCAACACGTTCCTTTGATATCTTTAGGGTCTCAGCTATCTCAATCCACTTCCACTTTACGGTTATCAGAAATTATTGTGTGGACTTTTTTGATGTTTTCGTCGGTAACATCCTCTTTGGGGCGTCCACTGCGTGCGTCGTCTTCGGTGCTCATTTCGCCTTGTTTAAATTTAGCAAACCAATTCTCTACGGTTGATTTTCCTGGTGCAAAGTCCGAATAATGTTTATCAGCCAAGCCTTGCTTCAATAGTATCTTTTTTCGCCAAAAGCAATGCTTTAATTAATACACGAAATTCCTTTTTATACCTTTTTTTCAAACTAACAAAAGTTGCTTCACTAAAAATGCTATAACTCTCATACTGATAGTGCAACAACAGCTGTCAAATTTATACACGTGTCTTTTGAAGGTTATGGCTAACTAAAAATCACATGGATTTAATACTAGTAGCGCCATCTATGTGTGAGCCTACGAACATGTCAGCCTAGCTGTTAATTTTTGCATATCAATACAGACGCAATGGCCAGGTCTTGAACTCTCCAATGGCCGTTGTGATCCAAGAGATGGTGGCTTGTGAAGTTTCGGGTGTTCTGTTCACATGTGATCCGCTCACCAGCAATCCATCCAAGATCACAATAACTGCCAATTATGGTTTGGGAGAGGTAATGCTGCTAATCTAATTTATATGCAATTGATTCCATAATTAATTTTTGAATACCTTATTTGTATAATTAAATTTTCATATTAAGTCTTTTTATTACCATGTTCTCCCATTATCATGTCTTCTAAATATACTGGTGTTATTAGTTATATTAAATTTAATCTACTTTTTAAAATTTATATTCTACGGTTTTAAAATAATTCACCTTACACTTTAAAAAAAATGAACCTTTTATTAAATTAACATATTACAAAATAATATAATTTTTTTTTTTTTATTATTTTATTTTTATTTTATTTCATTTTTTTTATACTAATTTTAATAATTTTCGATGCTATTATATATTTTTGAATTCATATATTTTTAATAAAATTCAATTTTTCTCTCAAACATTCATATTCACATTATTTAATGAAATTTTTTACATTTTCGTATAGAATCATATTTATTTGGGTACATACATATGTTTCTTTTTCTAATTAGCTGCAGTTTTTTTATTGATATTTAGAATTTATTTTCATGTATATAAAAAGCTATCTTCAACGAATGTTTATTAATATCAAGAAACTTAATGGACGATTAAATATGTTATCAATTATTTTTAGTTATCGAATCGACTTACTTTTTATGAATAGCGAAATATTATTCACTGCTAGTAAATTAATTTTAGACTATTAAAATGCAAAGTGGCCCTCGACTAATAATGATTTGCATTGACGAAAGTAAAATTGATTGAAAAGCTTTTCTGTTGAAACACAATGGCGATCATAGACTAGTTGGAAGCAATAAATCTTACTGCGTAAGAATAAGTAGCATATTTTAATGCAAAATTGATCAAAAGAAATGACTGATTTCTGAAAAGAAAAAAAACCATATCAGTATACGTGGGGTTTTTTCAAATGTAAACTAACATTTTTTAATTGTTTTAACTTTTTATTTAAATGTATAAGATTAACCTAAAATTAATGAAACTTTTTAGTTAAGATTAACCGAAAAGGTTCATTAAGTTAAAAATTTCATATGAAAAAATCATTGAAGAAGATACCGTTGAAACTGTACCGTTTGGAATTTGAACTTATTTTTTCCGATAAGGGGAACTAGTTCATTGAAAACATCGTTCATGCACTTCTTACTATTTATTTCACCTTACCATATGGCATGTCTGAACCTAAAGGCGAGATGGCTTTTACAGTTTTAGAATTTTTTTGTTCTAATGCAGCTGGAAAACACTTAGACAGCTTGGTCTTGATGCCTTAAGGCAAATTACTGCACAGATGTACTCATTTTGAATTACCCAGAGGGCGCGTGCAACTTAAAGATAAGCCACGGACGCGGGAGTAACAATGCCCCAGCAACGCTCTACGATCGCTGTGAAGGACCGGGACCTACGGTTTTAAAGTGGATTCTGAACCACTCAAACATCCATGGCACCGCCGGGACTCGAACCCGAAACCCGTGGAACCGAGTTCAGAGCGCTAGCCACTCGGCCATTCAGGCCCTCTTTAATGAAGATAGAAACAGCTTAATCAAGAAATAACTTACAACATCCAATATAAAATCGAAACCTTTTGTTAAGCATATGAACTGAAATATTTGTTTTTAATTTATTTCATTTTTATTGTTTGAAAATTTATGAATATGTAATACAAATTCAAAATCATTTTAGAGCGTCGTTTCTGGATCTGCGGAACCTGACACGTGGGTGCTCCAGAGAAAGGACAACGAAAGGCCACAGTTGTTGACGACAGCCATCGGAAACAAGCAACACAAAATTATCATGCAAGGTGAGGATATCTGCGTTTCATTTTTAATTATTGATTATCATTCAAAATATTTAATTTGCTCTTATCAGAGGCAGGGAGTCGGCCATACAAACTTAATTCTTAAACTCCGACTCTAACTCTGGACCATAATTTTCTGTACCATGATCTTTACTATTGGATTTATAAAAATTTGTAAATGCAAGGCCTTTTTACTGAACTGTAGTGTGTGCAGGTTGGGCAACCAGATTGTAATTTTTGTGTGGTTGGGTAGAGATACTTGAAGCACAGGTTTGAGAACTCACTGCTTTATTGACTCACACAAACTCCATAAACATACAATTAGAGAGCATATAATATTTAACACATTTAAAGACAAATAATTATGAATTCAATTCATTCCACTTCTACGCCGAAAACCTGAGACTCGAATACGAGCAAGGACGCGAAATACACTTCCTCTCCGGGTGAGGAGTCTGTAAAACCAGCTAATGTGCCAGGATGCACTAAATATATTTCTTCTAGGGATGAGAGACTATAAGATAAATGTTTATCAGTAGGAGCACCAAGTTGCGCTGTACTTCCTCCCAGGTAAGAGTCTCGGGGTGACTAACCATTCCTCCTGAACGCTACGAAGTGCTTTTTGCCAGTGTATAGGAGGAATCACGGTTACTCAGACCTTATATATCTATAAAAACAATTTTTTCATAAAAAAAGTAGTTTTATAATTTTAAGATGTAAACATTTACACTCACTTTATATACTTGTACTCTAAATTTGTCAGCATAAATGTATATGCTCTAAAACTAACTATACTAAATTAACATGTAGCAAAGTAACTTCTATAAGATCTTTGATGAAGATCTTATAAATTACTGCTATGTTAAATAAGTAAATTGAATTTGTATGAATTATAAATACTCTTCATTATTCTGTTAAAGTATCTCTCCATTTTTTTGTAATTTAATTTGTTGTTTTTGACTGGGATAAATATTTCAGAGTACCACTAAATTTTGCATAACTTATTTACCTGAATTTATAAATTATTTCTTCATCAATTCTGGGGGAACTGTTACTGAAGACATTGGTGACGATTTACGAAAGGAAAGTTGTTTATCTGTAGAAGCTGTTGAAAATCTAGGACAAGTAGCAATCAAAGTGAGTACGTAGTGTTGAGTTTTTTTAAAAAAAATATTTGTGTGATTTATGTTTATGATAGAGAAATTATGTTACTTACTTTTAATTCGCACACTAATATCATATTAACTATGAGAAATCCAGTAAGAAAATTTTTTATTGTATTTTTAAATTTTATGAAATATTATTATATAATAGCCATTGTTATGTTTCTGATTTCGGATAAAAATAAGACATGAATAGTTGTAAAAAACAAAATTTTACAATAGTGAGTTGTATTTGATGATTAGTTGAATAGTTGTAAACAAAATTTAGACATTGTACGGTAGTGAGTTGCATTCGATGATTAGAATGAATAGTTGTAAACAAAGACATTGCACAATATTGAGTTGTATTCGATGATTAGATGAATAGTTGGCAAACATCATACATCATAAACAACATCATTTTTAATGTACAGGTATTTTTTAATTTCATAATAACTTTAATTTTACTGTTAAACCTTATTATTTTTCCTAATAAATGTTAATGACTGTCTTACTGTTAATTGCTTTTTCAAAATTTCCGTTCATTCATCTTATTCAAATTAACACTTCTGAATGAAAAAGATGCAATGACAATAATGCATTAGTATACTTTTACGAGGTTGAAATTAGTTAAATTAAAAAAAACATGCAAATTCAACAAAAAACTTCAAAAAACAACAGCAAATTCAACAAAAAACTTCAAATTGATGCAAACTAATTCATTTTATTGGTGGAAGTTGCGTTTAAGGACATGAAAAGTTTAGTTTTTTCTCTTACTATTTACTTAGAGAAATAATACAACTACACTAACTACCATTTCACATTCTATATATTTAAATTCGATGATTTAGCAGATATACATAAACCGGCTCTGTCCGATTGCAGAAAATAAAATATTTTAGTTTTGGTAAAATTTTATAATGAAAACATTGTGTAGAAAATGTTTAAATTTTTAATCTTACTCTTAATAACATTTTTATCTAAGAATTATCAACAATTTTTCACTGTTTGCATTTGTTAAAAAAAAAAATAAAAACAGAATTGTTTTAGTATAGAAATTAAATTGAAAAATAATATCATAAATTTTCTACTTTATTGT
This sequence comes from Caerostris extrusa, assembly GCA_021605095.1. Taxonomy (NCBI): domain Eukaryota; kingdom Metazoa; phylum Arthropoda; class Arachnida; order Araneae; family Araneidae; genus Caerostris; species Caerostris extrusa. The sequence continues at coordinate 8,705 of BPLR01013058.1, forward strand.
ATTTACAATAACATAACTAACGGCGTCAGTCAGTTTTGAAAGCTGGTCCTATGTCAGCTACAAAATCCCATGTTTTTACTTAATTAAAAAAATTAAAAATACATTTTTTTTTGCAATTTTTGAAGCGAAACAAGCAGAATGAAATAAATGTCCATCTAAATGTATTATTATAGAATCCATCTAAATGTATTATTATTATTATTTATACTAAATGTAGTGGATTTATTTATAATGAATTCGCTGGAATTTCTAAATGTTATTGTTTCTATGTAATGCTGGAATAACATACCTATAAACAAGTAATATAAAAACAAATTTTTTAAAGTCAATTCCTACTTTTTTTCACTCTATTGCAGAAAGTCCTTTATAAAAAATTTTTTATTCATTTCTTTAAGTTTATCTGGCGCCATTTATTGGTAGACATATCCAACTTAAATCTAAAATTAATTAATTAAATTTAATTACTGAATTAATATTTGAAAAACTGCATTAACATCAAGTGTCATTCATTAGAAGTTAAAAAAATGTATTTGAACTTGAGTAGATGAATAAAAAGTATTTTATTAACGATTGAAAATTTGAACAAGACATATATAGGGAGAGTGTGAGCTAATAGAAGGAATTGAATAAAAATTTATAGGGGTAAAACCGCAGTTTAGGATGTTTTTTTTTTTTTTTTTTTTTTTTTTTGGCCATTTTTGTTTGGCGCCAACTGCAAGTCAAACAACGGCTCACGTGCAAATCTTGCGATGAGAGTAACTCGATTGCGTGAAAAAAATTTAAAACAAAAATGAACAAATTATTGAAGAAAAACTGAAAAAGAAGACTTTTATGTAAATAAAAATGCTGAAAAAGAAAAACGAAGAAGAAGTTTTTAAGAAAAGAAAGCAGCATTTTCGCCGATCTCCTTCTAACAAAATTTAAAAAAAAATAATAATAAAAGCAGAGTTTTTCTTTTAAAAAATGTTGAAATGCACAAACTATGATAGAGTACAGAATTCTGAAAAGAAAGAAGCAATGTTAAGGAATAATAAAATAAACATTTACTACATCGAATTTCATGAAACATAATTTTATTTTTAAAAAGCATTTTTTTAATTGCCATCAACTTTCGCTCCGCATCTCCACATGTTCCATCAGATTTATCTTTTACAACTGCCAAAATAATATTGTTATCACAAGTTGAACACAGAACATTCTTGGCAATCCTGCATGTACCATTCAATAACTTTCAACTTATCTTGTCATTTCAAATCTCTAAGAAATCTGTCCCTATTGTAGCACACAGACATAAATAATGTATGTCACCAAAATAAAAATCATTTAAACCAGACATCGTCTTGAAGTCAACACACGGACAAGAAAACATATAGTAATAGATATTTAGCGTGGTTGACAGCAAAATGGACCAGTAAGAATTTCCAGTTGGTTGTCATCCCATTTGGCGCCAAATCATAATTACCCATAAACTGTCATTTGGCTCATTTATATATATATAGAGAGAGATAACAGTAATTAAAATAGAATTATTTCTATATTACAAATAGCAATTATCTTCTTTTTTTATAGATAGAAGAGTTCTACAGATCTGCAAGAGACATAGAATGGGGCATTTTGAATGACAACCTGTATATATTTCAGGTGAGAAGTAAGAAAATGTACCTCGAAGTGATATAACTCTATTTTTGATTCATTTCATGAATGAATTATTTTTAAATTTATTATCTTTTATTTGATTCAGTCACGTCCAGTTACAAACGCAACTGCAGAAACAGACTATGAAATTAAACACGAATTCGATGCACCTTTGAGATGTGAAAACGAATATTTTACAATAGCGAATATTGGGTAAGAAAATGTATCACTCAAATTTCAAACAAATATATAAAATCATCTATTTCTGTAAAGTATTTCATGAGCTTCAAGATTCATTGCTAAATATTTATATGGAATATTTGAACTATGCACATAATACACTAATGCTGAAAAGCAGGAACTTTTTTTTTTCTGTAACTTCTCAAAAAATACCTAAAAGACAAAAATACCACGCAAAATTTTGAATATTTATGGAATTTGCACTAATCTTTTTTCAATAAAAATTTATTTTACAAAATAGTCACTGTTTCTTACAAATAAATATGTTGAGATATTAGTACAAAAAATATTTGCCAGAAATCATTTAAATTAAGATATGTAAATACCATATTCTGTAACATATTTGCAGTGTTTTTAATATATGTAGTGAATAATATTAATTGTAATTTTTTTTTTGTATCTGTAAAATCTGAATAAATTTTACTGGTATTAAACGAAGCTTTCTTAGTATTTAATAAATAATAAAAGTAAAGTTAAAATAGAGTTTTGACAATTTATCACTATAGAAATATGCGAATCAGACATATTTTCAGGTATTTTAAATATTTTGTTTCGATAAAGAGAAGAATTTAATAAAATCTTGATTTTCGAAACAGATCTTAACTAATCTAGTAGAAAGCATTATAAACCACTTGGGGAGTAATTGTTCATGAAATAATAAAGAATTCCCCTTTTTTTCAACATAAAACACGATTTAAAGATGGGTTATAATAAATCTTAAAGAAAAATTTTGTTGCCATCAAAAATGCTCACGGAATATACGATTATAAATTATTACAACAAATTACTGATAAGATTATACAACTATTAATTACAACTTCTTATACAACCTTAGCTTATATAAACTATTAAAAGTTATCACTTCCCATATTTTTTGTGATGCATACCGAAAATTAAAAAAAAAAAAAAAAAAATTGAACTAGCTCTTTTCTATCAAATAAAAGTTATGATGTTGATTAGTAAGTTAGCCGTAAAATAAGACAAAAACTTAAAATTTTTTTATTAATTTTGAATCATTTCATTTATAAATTCGTGTATAATTATTAGATGGCTTGTAAGATAAATATTAAATGATTAAGTAAAGAAAATAAATTAAAACCACTGCTTTTATTACTTATGTGCTTAGATTTAAATCAAGAAAAACTTTCTTTTTGTATTTTTAAATTAAGAAAATTTGTGTTAATAAATAAATGAATTTCAAATATTCATCAACGAAATGTATGATGTATAGAAGGATAAATTGTTTTAAAACGACACCAACAAATTTCAAGTTTTGAGCTAGTTATTAAATGAATTTTGTCTCTATATCTGGAGTTACTTATGTTTCGAGAATTATTTTAAACGTAAGTTTTACAATAAAAAGGTCTTGTTTACAACAATTGAATTATATATAAAATTATGTGTGATATTATAATTTATTTGTTGATTGCATCGTTTTTGAGTTAAAAAGCCATTAAGGAAATAAATCATATTCTCGAAAATACTGCATACATTTCAAAATTATTTTTGTCCTACTTTAATGGATTACATTTACATGTAATTGCTATTTCAGTTAGGCAAAGTAAGTTTATTTGATTGTATAGGTTTTCCAAGGTTTATACAAGGTAATTTTAATTGTAGTAGCCTGACTTTGACTAGGTCCTCTTCAGAACACCCTTTATAGCTAGGAAGTTTTTATCCCTATTGGAATGAAGAATATTCAAAGAATTCCCATCTTCAATCGACATGATGCTATGTACATTGTAATGTTGTAAGAACTTTAGTTTTCTCTATACATTAGATAAGTTTTCTTCCAAATTAGAATACAAATATATAATGTATGACATCATTCATACTTCAATTGTAACATTTTTGCAGTGCATCATTCCACTCATTATCAATTCTTGTAGAATCTTGCAAGCATTTCGAATTTCAGTCGACATTATGTCCTCATTGTAATGTTGTAAGAGCTATAGTAATAGCCTATTCATTATATAAGTTTTCTTCCAAATCAGAATACGAATATCTAATGTATGGCACCGTTCTCCAGTTTTTGGTCTTTCTTCAGTTGTTACATTTTTTGCAGTGCATAATTCTATCCATTATTCGTTCATGAAGAATCTTGCAGGCATTTCCAGCTTCAGTCAACATCATGCTATGCTCATTTTAATGTTGTAAGAACTATAGTAATCGCCTTTTCATAACATAAGTTTTCTACTAAATTAGGACACAAATGTCTAATGTCCGGCATCGTTCTCTGGTTTTTGGTCTTTCTTCAGTTGTTACATTTTTTGCAGTGCATAATTCTATCCATCATTCGTTCATGAAGAATCTTGCAGGCATTTCCAGCTTCACTCAACATCATGCTATGCTCATTTTAATGTTGTAAGAACTATAGTAATCGCCTTTCATAACATAAGTTTTCTACTAAATTAGGACACAAATGTCTAATGTCCGGCATCGTTCCCTGGTTTTTGGTCTTTCTTAAGTTGTAACATTTTTGCTGTACATCATTCTACTCATCATCAGTTCATGAAGCATCTTGCATTTCCACTTTCAGTCGACATCAGGCCATGCTTATTGTATTGTTGTAAGAACTTTAATAATCGTACATTCATTATAAAAGTTTTCTAAAAATCAGAATACAAATATCTAATGTATGACACCATTCTCCAGTATTTGGTCTTTCTTCAGTTGTAACATTTTTTGCATTGCATCATTCTACTCCTTATCAATTCATGTAAAATCTTTTTAAACCTTTCCAACTTCAGTCGACATCATGCCATGCTCATTGTAATGTTGTAAGAACTTTTACTTCAGTTGTAGCAATTTTTGCAGTACATCATACTGTTCAATATCAATTAATTGTAATAAATCTTTTTCAGCTAACTGCTGCTTTTAGCATTATTCACCATTTACTAAAAATAACAGTTATATTATTTTACCTAATTTTTAAACATCTTTTAATGTAATCGAAAACAAATGTCTACTTACTATGATCCAATTTTCTAGGTTCACTATCAGTTATTAATTAAATTATTGATTATTAAATTATTAACTTAATTCATTAATCTCTGATGCACTTAACAATGTATGTAATGTCTTCAGAATGGAATATGTTTTTTAATGGAATTTTGTAAACTTACTATTTTTAGAGGAAGTTATGCCACGTCCTACTTCTATTTTGGGGCTAGATATTGTTACTAAATACTTCTGCATTTATTTTTTGGTAAGAATAATCTTGTTTATCTAACAATTTGAAGATACGGAATGTTTTCTCCGTACGTAAATATTTTATCTTTTTTGAGAGAAGCATTAAAAAAAGGCTTTGGCGAAAATATTTTCAAGAGTAAATACTTTTTAACGGGCTTACTTTCATTCTATAATCGTTTAATGATGACAGTTGTGGAGGTAAGTAAACCATGGCTCTAAATTTTGTGCTTTGTATAAAATGCTTTGTAATTACACTTTTATTTTTTACACAACCATATGATTTTAATTCCAGCTGATATCTATGGAAGGCTTTGGAAGCCCTTATTCGAATGCTCTTATGATGGGCGTTTTTGGACGAATTTTAGATGATCCTGACTTGCTAAACTATGCAACTGAAAGGACTTCACTAATAAAAGTCACGAAAATGCCTCTGAAATCGAGATTGAAAGCTTACTGGGTATTGTAATATATATTTACCACTCTTAGCTTTGATAATTGCTGTTAATCTAAAAACTAGTATATCTGTAATATGTATACGAGTATATATGTGTTTAAGGCCTGATGGACAACTAACTAGCGCTCTGTCACTCCGTACCACAGGTTTTGCGTTCGAATCTAAGAGGTGTTATGGATGTTTGTAGTGATTCGGAATCCACTTTAAGCCGTAGTCCCGATCTAATAGGATCATAGAGTGTTGCAGGGAATGCTATTCACGTCCGTAGCATATCCTCAAGTTACATCTGCCCCTTGGGTAGTGCTAAATGAGCAAAGCCCTTGTTTATGCATAAAGACTAATTGTCTCATGGCCAGCCTATTGAATAACAATTATATATATATATATACTGAAGTGACAAAAGTCATGGGATACCTCTTATATCGTGTCGGCCCTCCTTTCGTCCGGCGAAGTGCAGCAGCAACTCGACTTGGCACGGGCTCAACAAGTCGTTGGAAGTCTTCTGCATATATATATATATATATATATATATATATATGTATTCAAATATATTTGTAGCAAATATTCATTTAAGCATGTTGTTTTATAAGTGCTGAAAGAAGCGTGATGCTTAGGTTTTTCGAAGACAGATTCAAAATCCAGTAGAGCTGAACTGAAAGCTGTGAATACTGGGAATAGGAACAATAAATCTGTAAGTCAGAAAGTCTTATTCATGGCGTACCATGAAGTTAACACACATCTGCTTTTCAAATGTAGAATGATTTCAGCTCAGATATCCAAAAATAACATGTTCATTAGAAATTACAAAATTTCAAATTTTGATGGCCTCATTTACAGAAACGTTTCTTCCTTTCGTTGTCTTTTGAAAATTTTTTTACCTGTTTTTTTCTTTCAAGCAACGTTTGTTTCTTGTTGCTATGTTAAAAATATATGTCGGGTTGGACGAACATGAATTTGTAATGAATCTAATTTAGCCTTAAATAAATCTTATTTTACAAACTGAAATGCGCTAAATATCAGAAATATGCTTTGGGCCAACATGAATTTATAATGCCTCTGAGTCAGCCTTAAATTAATCTTATTTGGAAAATGAAATATGCTTAATGCAAAAATATGCGCTAAGGCCAACGTGAATTTATAATGCCTCTGATTCAGCCTTAAATTAATCTTATTTGGAAAATGAAATATGCTTAATGTAAGAACTATGTGTAGGGCCAAGAAACTGTAAATTATTGAACAAAGGACAAATTTAAGGACACAAAAAACTCTCTTATAGTTGCTGCAGGGAAAAGTTAGGAGTGTTTTTACAGAATTAGAATGATTCTATGAATGGAAGGTATCTCCTTATTTGCTCGAATTAAAAGATGCTTACATTGAAGATGCTACTCATTTTAGCCTTTCGCACTTGTATTGGACAGAAAGACAGCGTGTGATCGATTGGCCAAAGTTGGGTGTAGGATAAGAAAAAATGTTTGGTTAACGGTCATTCGTTGCCATGGGTCGGTCATAAATACAGTTCATTCTCAGTGGGGCTAGATGGCTGAGTGGCTAGCACTCTGGCACTCGGTCTCACAGGTTTCGAGTTCGAGTCCCGGCGGTGCCATGGCTGTTTGTAGTGGTTCGGTGGTTCCATTTTAAAAACGATGTTCTCTGTCTAATATGACCGTAGAGCATCACAGAGCCTAATCAGACTTCTTCTCGCTCACATCATTCCCAAACTGTAAAGGGGCAACTCAGCTCTATGTACAGTGATGTGGTGTGGTGTAGTAGTAGTAGTAGTTCATTCTCAGTCGAATTTTGGTTGTTCTATATCCTCTTGCCCCTCTTTTTGGACTCTGCAGCAACAGCTGTCATGGAGAAGTTGCTCATTAGAACAATGAGCAGAACTTCCTTGTATACCACGAATGGCCCCTTAGCAGCTCTATCGGAGATTGAAAAATAAATATGCCTCATGCATAGAAATATATGTTTAATATTTTGTATTTTTAAAATGAAATATTTTTATTGCATTTTCTTTTTACATTTTTTTTTTAAATTTTATATTTACAATTATATTGTTTCTTTTTTTAGTATTTATTCTCCTTTGATTTTGGTTACCATGAAGTCAAGAATAAGATCTACAACTATCCTTTGAAGTTTTTAAAACTGAAGACAGCCAAAGAAACGTTCACTGCATTAATTAATTCCTGTTCTGATTTCGACGACGTAAGAAAGATCACTTCATATTATTGTTATCCAGAATATAAATATTATTAATACTCCTTTTAAGTGATTTTCTTACCATTATTATATCAATTTTATAGAAATCAAATATATATTTATACTTACGTTTTTTTTTTTGAACCTAATAATTTTTATAAAAATTTCCTTTGGTTTAGATCAAATATATTTATATTTATTTTTCATGCTTTATATAAGTTTTTTTTTTTCGTATAACGAAAAATGAATAAGTTTTAAGCTACAGAAAAAACAAAAAGTGGTTTCTGACTTGAAACTGAGCTTAGATAGCGCAATATTTATCATACAAGTCATTAATGTGATGTTAGTGCAACTACTATTACTAGATATATAAAAAATAAGGACTTAACCCCCACCCCCCACCCCATAAAAAATGATTGTAAATTACAAATTGGCATTTTAAACAAAGATATAATTTTATCTATAAATGCAAGGTGTTTAGCACCAGGTTCAGAAACTTTTAGAGGAAAACCAGAGGACAATTTGAGATCGGAAATGCTTTCCTGACATGATAAGGGACACAGAAATACCTAAGGGACACAGGACACAGCGTTAGTGAATATGCTGTTTATGAATCAATGTAACAGGTGGGCTGAAAGGTTCATAGGATGAAACATAGATGGCGCTACTAGTATTAAATCCATAGGATTTTTTTAGCCTAACCTTTAGTTAGCCCTAACCTTCAAAAGACACGTGTATAAATTTTACAGCTGTTGCACTATTAGTATGTGAGTTATAGCCTTTTTAGTGAAGCAACTTTTGTTAGTTTGAAAAAATTGGATAAAAAGTAATTTCGTGTGTTAATAAAGCATTGCTTTTTGGCGAAAAAAATACTATTGAAGCCAAGGCTTGGCTTGATAACATTATTCGGACTTTGCACCAGGAAAATCAACCGTAGAGAAGTGGTTTGCTAAATTTAAACGAGGCGAAATGAGCACCGAGGACGATGCACGTTACCGACGAAAACATCAAAAAGCTCACAATTTCTGATAACCGTAAAGTGAAGTTGATTAAGATAGCCGAGACCCTAAAGATATCAAAGGAACGTGTTGGACATATCGTAAAAGAATATCTGGATATGCGAAAGCTCTGTTCAAAGTGGGTGCCGCGCGAGCTCCCAATCGACCCAAAACAACAACGAAGGGATGATTCTAAACAGTGTTTGGAGCTGTTCAATCGTAATAAAAACCCGAATTTTTGCGTCGATATCTCACAATGGATGAAACATGGCTCCATCATTTCACACCGGAGTCCAATCGACAGTCAGCCGAGTGGACTGCACGTGATGAACACTAAAAATGCTATAACTTCACTAAAAATGCCATAACTCGTATACTAATAGTGCAACAGCTGTCAAATTTATACACATGTTTTTTGAAGGTTAGGGCTAACTAAAAATCATATGGATTTAATACTAGTAGCGCCATCTATGTGTCAGCCTATGAACCTTTCAGCCCATCTGTTACATTAACAAAAGTAATGTCAATATGAATGGGTTGTCCTTTGAACTTTCTTCCTGTAGCACACCTAGCACAATTTCCTTCGTGTCCACATGACATGGTAGAGTGGTCCGTCTGACATGGTGGAGTGGTCCGTCTGACATGGTGGAGATGCAGTCTGACATGGAGATACAGTTTTCGTTCTATTTTCGTTCGTTCACAACGGTTGTCTGAAAAGAACCCATCTCAGATAGTCACTGGTACGGGGGTATGACTGAGAATTAGGGATTGCAATATCGGACCAAAAAGTTCAATACCGGTATTCGGTATTTTTTTTATCTTAATACCGGGATACCGGATTTAATACCGGTAGTAGAAAAATGTCATTGGTGGTGTTATTTTACTTATAATTTCATGCAAATTATCTTTTTTTCTCAAAATTATCTAAAATCCCCCTGATGGCTTGGGCTTAGAACTGAGCTTAAGTTTGTATATTAATCGCAATTAGATTCTTTCCTCTTTAACAAATTTTTATCATGCTTCGTTTTTAAATGTGTATGGAGTCCGCTTGTACTTCATTCACTTTAATAACCCTTGAACATTTTTTACATTGTGCCTACATAATTTTTCATCATATAAATAATAAAATCAAACCGAAATATTATCAACTGATTTTTTATGTTCTTTAAAGTTATTCTTATTCATTATCATGAGGTATTATTTATGAGTGTATATGTAATAAATCTGAAAAATATTTTGATTTCTAAAGTATGATATACAAATACAATGCGAATAACAAACTCAACAATTTAAAAAATATCGCAATATTACACACTTTCTTCATAACTACTACCTTGTTTTCACAGATCAGAATTCTGAATAAGAATTAAGAATTTCACATATAAGCAATTTTTCACAGATAAGAATTCTAAATTTCTAAAATACCGAAAAGCCAGTATTTAAACTTGTGAATACCGGTATTACAAAATTGTACAAATGGCTCAAAATACCGGTATTCGGTATACCGGTATTGCAATCCCTACTGAGATTCAAATATCATTGCGGGTTCAAGCGTTGTGCTCCTTGCCATTATTGTATTTTAGCTTGATGCATATCTGTTAGCTCCGCATTCGTATGATTATTCGTATTACTACTACAGATACGGAAATGGACAGTCTCTGTGAGGAAATGTAGAACCCCCCGTCCGAACAACGCTTTATATCAAGTCTGGATAGCATTCTAAGCCATTGATGGATGCATTCGAGACATCTAGGTGTACCCTATACCTCATAGTAGTTTATAAACCTGATGCTGAGAAGTTTATAATCTTGACATGTACCCTACAACTCATAGAAGTTTATTGTCACCATAGACCAGTAATAATTTCTGATACACTGTATAAACTTTTTAAGATCCGTTGTGAATAATTATGTCATCTGCATTGCTGATCTTTACATTTCAATGTCGTACAAATATAATGAAACAAGTCACAGTTTGGAGGTGAATATGAAAGTGGAAATCACTGAGTGCAAGATCGGGGATGCAAAGGTGGGGAAGACGATCAATCATCAGTTCCATTCAGAATTTGGAATAAGTGAAGGAGCTATATATTATTGTAGTGTTTTTCCATCCCTATTATACAAAGTTCATAAATGATAGAATGAACTTTGAAGTGGATTAAGCTAATTACTTCACTTTGTATCTGACGAAACTTAGTAGTATGGTTTAATATAGGAAGGAGGACAATTAACATTCAGTTATTTTTTAATATGCGTCATATGCTTAAGCATAATCATATGCATAATACCATTTATTTTTTTCAAGTATTTGATTAAAAAAATATTTTCAGACTGCACATTATCTTACTTATGAAGGACTATTAATAATTATTCAGTCCTTTTTTTAATATGCATCATATATTTAATTATAGCATAAACCGATTTATTTTTTTCAAGTGCTAGATTAAAAAATATTTTCAGGCTGCACATTATCTTATGAAGGACTATTAATAATTATTCAGTCCTTTTTTTAATATGCATCATATATTTAATTATAGCATAAACCGATTTATTTTTTTCAAGTGCTAGATTAAAAAAATATTTTCAGGCTGCATTATCTTATGAAGGACTATTAATAATTATTCAGTCCTTTTTTAATATGCATCATATATTTAATTATAGCATAAACCGATTTACTAGTGCTAGATTAAAAATATTTTCAGGCTGCACATTATCTTATGAAGACTATTAATAATTATTCAGTCCTTTTTTAATATGCATCATATATTTAATTATAGCATAAGTCCGATTTATTTTTTTCAAGTGCTAGATTAAAAAATATTTTCAGGCTGCACATTATCTTATGAAGGACTATTAATAATTATTCAGTCCTTTTTTTAATATGCATCATATATTTAATTATAGCATAAACCGATTTATTTTTCAAGTGCTAGATTAAAAAATATTTTCAGGCTGCACATTATCTTATGAAGGACTATTAATAATTATTCAGTCCTTTTTTTAATATGCATCATATATTTAATTATAGCATAAACCGATTTATTTTTTTCAAGTGCTAGATTAAAAAAATATTTTCAGGCTGCACATTATCTTATGAAGCACTATTAATAATTATTCAGTCCTTTTTTAATATGCATCATATATTTAATTATAGCATAAGCCGATTTATTTTTTTCAAGTGCTAGATTAAAAAATATTTTCAGGCTGCACATTATCTTATGAAGGACTATTAATAATTATTCAGTCCTTTTTTTTTTTTTAATATGCATCATATATTTAATTATAGCATAAGCCGATTTATTTTTTTCAAGTGCTAGATTAAAAATATTTTCAGGCTACACATTATCTTATGATGGACTATTAATAATTATTCAGTCCTTTTTTTTAATATGCATCATATATTTAATTATAGCATAAACCGATTTATTTTTTTCAAGTGCTAGATTAAAAAATATTTTCAGGCTGCACATTATCTTATGAAGGACTATTAATAATTATTCAGTCCTTTTTTTTTAATATGCATCGTGTATTTAATTATAGCATAAACCGATTTATTTTTTCCAGTTTTTGATTAAAAATATTTTCAGACTGCATATTATCATACTTATGAAGGACTATTGATACTTATTCTGTCCTTTTTTTTAATATGCATCATATATTTAATTATAGAATGTGCCAATTTATTTTTCAAATGCTTGATTAAAAAATATTTTCAGGCTGCACATTATCAAAGGACAATTAATAATTATACAGTCCTTTTTTATTATGCATCATATATTTAATTATAACATAAACCGATTTATTTTTTTCAAGTGCTTGATTAAAAAATATTTTCAGGCTGTACATTATCATATGAAGGACTATTAATAATTATTAAGTCCTTTTTTTTTTTTAATATGCATCATATATTTAATAATAGCATAAACCAATTTAATTTTCAGGCTGTACATATGAAGGGCTATTGCATATATGGAGGACTATGCACATTTGAAAGACTATTAATAATTTTTCAATTCTTTTTTTTTTTAACATGCATCAAATATTTAATTATAGCATAAACCAATTTAATTTTTTTTCAAGTGCTTGATTAAAAAATATTTTCAGGCTGCACATTTTCACATGCAGTGTAGTGATGGTTCTCAAAACTGGAATATGTCTATTTTGAAAACTTTAATCAAAGCAAAGGAGGTAAGTACTAAAGTACTTAATTTTGTATATGTAATCGAAAATAAACATGGAAAATTACGAATCAAGCCTTTTAGGAATACTGTAAACTATTACCATTCTTTTACAGTGAAATAAATCATTTTGATAATGATAACTCCGTTAATTTCAGGATATTCTTCACTGCTTTAATACTGTGTTCAAAAAAGTAAGACCAATTTTCAATTTAAAATTCCGGGAATTTAGGAAGTTTCATTTTTTTTTTTCTTTTTTAGGTTGCTGGCACTGTCCTTGACATCTGTGTAAAATCTGACGTCAAACTATTTATTAGTGTTTGAGTTACGCTTGCCTTTGTGAGACGCTAAAACTGATTCCGGAGATTTTTGAAATGTCTGAAATAATTGAGCAAAGAACTTGCATTCAATTTTGTTTGCGGAAACGTATAGAATGTTGCAGAAGGCATTCTGTGAGCATTCCTATATCGGAAAGAAATGTTTATAAGTGGTATAAACAGTTTAAAGATGGCAGAGAACGCGTTCAAGACGAAGAGCCCTCTGGTCAACCCTCAACCTCAACCGACGAAGCTCCCATACAAAAAATTAAAGATTTGATGCTTGCAAACCGTTAGTTTACAATGAGACCTTGCTGATGATATTGGAATTTCAAAAAGGATCGGCCAATTCCATTTTGGGCCTCAAAAGCGTCAAATATCGATGGCTACCGAAAAACACTGAATGCGCGAGCTCACACTGCACTGATTCTTCATGACTTTTCACCAAAAATGAAACCCATATCGTTCCACAACCCCCGTATTAACACCGTGCGACTTCTGGCTATTCCCTAAACTCAAAAGACCACTCCGGGGACACAATTTTTGAGTCGATTGAAGAGATTCAATGTGAATCGCCGCACGCTTTGAAGGCTATCGCTGCGGATGAGTTTTTAGCATGCATTGAGGATTGGAAATAAAGCTGGCATGAGTGCATTGTGTCAGGAAGGGATTACTTTTGAAGGCGATGAAAAAAATTTGAACGAATAAATAAAGCGTTTTTGAAAAATCATTGGTCTTACTTTTCGGGCACAATAGTACTTTCAGTTTTATTTTTTTAAAAATTTGTTTTCATTAGATGTAAATAAGGAAACGTTATTAATTTGTATAAATGGCGATAATGAATGTTTTTAAATGTTTTTAAATAAAACTTTATATTCGGTTACTTCTGTATCAATTGTAATTTTTATAAATGATTTTTATTTTTGATTTTTCAATATTTTATTAAATATTTCAAGTGTAAAATGTTTCATATCTCAAAATATCTTTAAACTGTGAGGTTTTGAATTTAAGGTATCCTTACTATCCAAATGAGGGTTTAAATAATGAAATTTATTTTGAAGCGAAAATGAAAATGATTAAATTTACATAAAATTTGATGTACTAGATATTTACATAATGCATTTTAAATTAATCACACTGTAATTTAAATGACGACAGGCATTTAAATTGAACTTTCAGTAACACCATTTTTAATGTGCTTATTAGACTAGCTTAAAATTGTCACATCTTTGTCGCAACTGAAAATATGTTAATAATTTTTGCAACAAAATACAATGTCTAATAAATTTTAGGTTGTATATTTTAGCTGCTCCTTTTCTTAAAAAAATAGTTCGGTTACTAAATAGATACATTATGAATTCATAAAGATTTATAAATAAAATCGTAATTGTCATTTAAATCTAATAATCTTGTACAAGTATGTAATTATAGAGGTTTAAATAAGTTGCAGGTATGCTGGAAAAATATCTGGCCAAAGTGTAAGAAATTGTAGAAAACTAATTGAAACATTTTGTTTTCATTGAAAATGTGTTTGAAAATACTGCTTTTTAAACACTGCCGACTTTGGCTGGATAAACGAAAATACAATACATTTTTAATGAGTTTGTTGACTTTTGTTTTTATATTAACTGCTAAAAAATTAATTAAAACTTTAAAATTTAATAGTAAAAACAAACTTTACAATAATGCAGTGATGATTTCCAGTAATGCAATGAGGCAATATTCAAGGCATGTCTTGAATATTGCCTGCAGAAACAGTCGTGTGACTACGAGATCGTAATCTATATTAATGGTAGTTTCATATCTCCATTTGCTTCCATGTAAAAGATTCCTATTAGTGAAACCTGATTCATAATAAATCTCGCAATGAATGGGAAACATGTCCACCGCGACAAATGTATTGATTCTATGAGTAGGATTTAGGTAATTAATAAAATATGCAGGTGCACCATCATGTTGGAACCGGATACTTCCTCAAATAGATTCAGTAAAAAAAATTCGTTGGGAAATATTTGTGCTTTTGCTTTGCATTCTATTTGGCGGAATTTTCATTTCATTTTTTTCTTTCAAATTTTTCTTAAACTTTTCATTTCACTTCACTTCATTTCACTCCTCTTCAATCGGCATTGTATATTAGGTGTGTCTGCTGGTATTATCATGGGGAGCCTGAACGGCTGAGTGTCTGGCGTTCGCTGCCCCAGATTTCAGGTTCGAGTCCCGGCGGGGCCATGGATGTTTGTATAGGTTCGAAATCTGCTTCAAACCGTAGGTCCTGGTCTCTCCATATACCCGTAGAGCGTCAGAGAGCCGAATCGGACTTCTCACCCACATCATTCCCAAACTGTAAGGGGGCAACTCAGCTCTAGGTACAGTGATGTGGTATGATGTAGTACTAATGTAGTAGGGATATTGTCGGGGAAAGTAAGTCGTAAATAGAAGCTGGTTGTAAAAGTATGTGATTTCGAATTCATAGTTTTATCAGTTATTAAAAAATCTTGTAATATGTGTGATAAGGACGATAGTTCTGCAGGACCTAAACCCCCCAAAAGAAAAATATTTTATTTAATTTTTATACATCAAGCGCCAGCGTGTAATGAGTCATTTAGGAAATAATTTTCCCTGTGCCTATCACGCGCTCGCGCATAGATAGGCCTAAATATTACTTAGTAATCGATATGTTATACATAATAATGTTTTATAACCACTTTTCAGTTATATTCGTTATAAAAAGTCAGTCTCTTCAAAAACCCATTTATACGGCGGGGCAATAACTATCGATATATCCTCACGTGGCCAACAATCAAAGTGTTAATCTTCAGCAAGCAAACGCGAAATTTCCACGCATATACTATACGACAAAAATATTTTATTTTGATTCCATCTACCATACTTAAAAAGAGCATATTAAATTGTAAAATTCAATGTAATAAAATAGTGTAAACTGTTTTAAACTGTTTTGTTTTGTGTTCTTGTTTAGAGATTGATAACGATATCTACAGTGATTTTGCGAGACTCTTGGCTGCCTCATCTAATGTGGAGAGTGCAAATATTCCTCAAGTGTTGCAGGTAGAGACAGTGAATCTATAAAAAAATATTTATTTTAATTTTGATTTAATTTTTACCATTAATTATATTTATTTTCAGGAAATGGCTGTTCAAATTGTGAATGACATAAGTTGCGAAAAATTCAAATCTATGTCACTGGAGGTATAGCAAATTTTTCAACTCATTTTTTATCTATGTTCACCGATCTTTCAAAATATTAAAGCCAGTTGCCTATTGAAAGTACATCTTCTTTTGATAAGTAAATCAACCTTGAGTATCTTACAATAAACAATGTAAGTGGATCTTTCTCATGTCAAATGATGGTTACGCTAAAAGTAGGTTGGTTGTTGCAAATTTATTAGTTGCAATATTGATACGTGTATTCATCATTCCAAAATTTTCGAAAGAAAATATTGCTCAAGGGTTTGGTTATTTATATGCTGCGAAGCAAATAAAACTCACCAATCTCCATATAATCTGCTTTCATTCCTCAATAATCCAATGATCATGATTAAGAGTATATGAATTGACCGATTCCATCAGACCACAAAATCTGCTTTCATTCCTCAATAATCCAATGAGAATATTAATATGAAAATGAATGGCAACTACCATAGGCACAGGGCCGGTTTTTCCTATAGGCTTACTAGGCTTCAGCCTAGCGCCCCAAGATCAAAGAGGGGCCTACATTCAAATTGTTAGCAAAATTAGAATGACACTATTGAGTAAAAACACGAAAAACACTAAAACACTGAATCAAAAATAAGGAGAAATTCTACACATATGAATAATAAACAAACATAATAAGTAATTTACAAACTTAAAAACGGGAGGTGAAAGGGCCTCATAAGTGGAATAGCCTAAGGCCTCTTTTCATCAAAAGTCGGCCCTGCATAGGCATGTAAATGTCAACTGTTCCGACGGCTGGTAGACAAAGACGTGTGATGAACTGTTTGTTCCGATTCATGCATTACAATTAAATTCGCTGGTAATGGCAAAAAGTATAGCATGTCTATCAGCAAAAACAAGACAACAAACTTTTCTACCATCAATTTTCGTTGACCGATAAGCATCTTGTCCTTGATTGTAGGTTTCACACAGTTTTATTTGTTCTGATTACTGCATATAGTAAACGGGTAACTATACTTTTTGTCTCCGTTAGGCTTTTACTAATCCCATGCAGCTGTTTTTCACTATCTGTTTGCTGAAATTCTACCATGTCTTCACATATTCTCAAGAATATGTAAAAAACTCTCAACAAATAACAGATAGTGAAAACCACCACACGGGATTTGTAAAGCCTAATTGAAAGAAAAAGTCTGTTTACTGTATGCAGTAATCAGGAAAAATATTAGGGGTTTCACTACCTTTTATTACATTATAGAATTTATTATTATTTTTATTAATTATTATCAAAATTTATTATTTGTCCTGATTACTGCATGCAATAAACAGTTAACTAGCCTTTTTGTCTCCATTAGTATTTTAAAAATCTCATGTGGTGGTTTTCACTATCTGTTGTGTGTCAAAATGCTGTCATGTCTTTATATATTCTCAATTTTCAAGGATGTGAACTACTGCATAACAAAAAGACTCACAGCCTGTGATAGGTTTTATTACCAAACTACAAATGATAGATTCACAACAATCATTTCTAGACCCAAACCTTCCATTTTATATGCTTTTTTAAGATAGATAACTCCAACTGTATAATGCTCAAGTAGATTTAATATTTGGACAGATCGGTGTATGATATAATTTTTTATTCACTAAATTTCTATGATTATTTTTAATAATAAAAATGCAGAATTTATGAAATTTCTTTCTTTTTCGTTATTTTAGGAGGCTTTAGAGTGGCTGCAAACTACAAACATGCCATCTGGAGACACATTTCGGCAATTTCTAAAAAGGCACGGTCACAGATGCATTCAAGAGGTACTTTTTTGAAATACTTTATTAAGTATTAAAAATTATATTCGGACATAAAAATATTTAAAATATTTTATTATAATTGTTACTTTGATAAAATCGTATTAATTTCACTTTTTACTTTTAGTCCGATGTACGTTCAATTACTTGGGAAATGGAACCGAAATCTTTAGTGAAATTATTACAAGTAAGCTGCATTCATATGTTTTTCTTCAGAATGTAGATCAGTAAAAACACAAAAACTTCATGTTTGCAACTGCGGAATGTTAAGGTAGAATCTGTGTCTCTATCTTACAAACAGAGGGGCCTGAATGGTCAGTGGCTAGCGCTCTGGCGCTCGGTACCACAGGTTTCGGGTTCGAGTCCCGGCGGTGCCATGGATGTTTGTAGTGGTTTGGAATCCCCCTTTAAACAGTAGGTTCCGGTCCTAATAGGATCGTAGAGCTTTGCGGGGGCATTGTAACACCGCGTCCGTCGCTTATCTCCAAGTTACACGAGCCCCTGGGTAATACAAAGTGAGTAACATCTGTGCAGCGCTTGCCTTAAGGCATCCAAGACTGAACTGTCAAGTGTTTGCCAGCTGCATTAGGACAAAAAAAAAAATCTTATAAATAGTATATATAGTGAGTGTTAAAAGTATTCGTACAGTACGACAATTGATTTAAAAGAGATCCGTTCATAAAAATTATAAACATAAATTCCATTTTAATTAATTATAAATATATAATAGAACATATTTTCACTGGTTTCATGTGAAATTGACACAAAAATAATTTTATACATGAATAAATATTTACAAAACTGAAACAATCAAACATCTTGTGGTGTAAAAAGTATTCGTACATCAGGAATATATTGGCCAATACAATCATAACATTTCAGCTAATACCTTGTAGGATATCCTTTAGCTCGAATAACTGCCTTGAGTCTCTTTGGCATCGATTCCACCAATTTTGTTGTTATTGATCTAGATATGGCGTCCCATTCTTGATTAAGAGCTGATTCCAAATCATTTTTATTAGAAATATGTCTGGATCTAATATTTTTATCAAGAACGTCCCATAAATTCTCGATGGGTTGAGGTCCGGCGATTGAGGAGAAAATTTCATGAACTTTGGGGTATTATATAGTAACCAGAGCCTTGTGTTTCGGGTTGTGTGCTTGGGGTCGTTGTCATGCATGAAAACGTAATCGCCATTCAAGCCCATTTTTGTTGCACTAGGTCCTAAATTATTTTTTTAAATATCAATATAAAGTTGATGATTCATAATGCCTTTAATAAAGACTAATTCGCCTACCCCAGAAGCACTCATACAACCCCAAACAAGCATACTTTCACCCCCATGTTTCACTGTTGGCACTAAACTCTTAGGATGCATTTCTGTATTGCGCTTTCTCCATACCATTCGTCTCTCGTCCGATCCAAATATGTTGTATTTACTTTCGTCTGTAAAGATAATCTTCTTCCAGAAATCTGGACTTTCATTAACGTATTGCTTGGCGAAAGACAATCGCAGCTTCCGATTCTTCTCACTAACAAAGATTTTCGCCTCGCAACACGGCCATGGAAACCTTCATTTCTGCATGCATTTCGAACAGTACTTACGGAGACTGCTGTTCCCATGTTCTTTAGTTCTGATGTTAATGTAGGAGCACTTATTTTGGGATCCTTCTTTAATGAACGTACCAGAAACCGTCTGTCAGATGATGTCAATAGACATGGTCGCCCAGTACAAGAACTGTTTTGAACCTTTCCAGTGGCAGTACACTTTTTCTGATTGACTGCACAGTTGAACGGGGTCTACCGACCAGATCAGAAATCTTGTTGTACGATTTACCATTTTTAGGAGCTTTAAAATCAGTTCTCTTTCGGAAACACTTGTCTCTTTACTTATATGACCCATTATAGAATTTCTAGTTTCTCACTACATTAAAATTTCCACTGAAGAACCTTTTAAGTAACTTACAAGATGACGTCAATTAACTACATCATAATGGCTAAACCAATCACAGAATAACTAAAAAAATGTGCATTTCTTTTAGTTTACGAATACTTTTACACCACAAGATGTTGGATTATTTCAGTTTTGTAAATATTTATTCATGTATAAAATTATTTTTATGTCAATTTCACATGAAACTAGTGAAAATATGTTCTATTATATATTTATAATTAATTAAAATGGAATTTATGTTTAAAATTTTTATGAACGGATCTCTTTTAAATCAATTGTCGTACTGTACGAATACTTTTTACACTCACTGTAGATTAAAAACATATAGTTAAATTGATTTCATCTTTCATTTATCTTTTTTATTTATTGCATTTTACATTACTTTAACAATAACATAAACTTCACCGAATTTATTTATATTTCGATTTATATTGTTATATTCTAAACATAACTATTTCAATGAATATATCTATATACACACGCACAAAAATACACACAAACACACACATATATACATATAAAGAACACGGCACAAAAACCAAAGAATTGATAAGGGGTGGGCCAGAAACATGACCACTATCCTCAGACAAACCACTACCATTGTTCCCTACACACAATATGTATAACAAAACCGTTACATCATACGGAATAAAAAAATCCTGAAATATCTCACATTTAGATTTCTCAAAAAATAAAATTAAGAAATTGTTTAAAAATCCGATTTGCGCATAATCTGCAACTCCGAGAAAAGATGAGAAAAGTCTTTCAACACTTATTTGGTTTGCTGTCAAAACAGTAACTATCTTTGCTGCTGATTGAATTCCTGAAGGATACAATAAAATTGTATTGGAAATCAGATTTTATCGACTCCTGACTTCTCCCGACTCCTTCAAAAATACTCGATTTCCGTTTTTGACTCCTCGATTCTGGTTTGAACATAAACAATCTTTATGAGTTTCAACTGATTAAGTATTATGACGTTGCTAAAGTCTCATAAAACCAAAAAAACCAATGAATATATTTTTTAATTCCTCATCTGAAATTATTAATTTTGTTTTCTTTAAGAATCTTGCTGGAGCTGGCAAAGAAGTTGCAAAGAATAAAAATGACATAGATAAAGTCTTATCAGAACTTCAGGTGCCGTTGGGTTTCATTTCCAAGTGAGCAGACATGTAATATTTACAATATCAAATTTGTTATTTTATGATTACCTCAATTAATTCCAAAACATCCTTTAGGTGCTATTTGAGGTTTGTTTTGCCCTTGTGTCGTAGAGGTATCAGAGGAAGAGAAGCTGGTAAAGTAAGTTTATTTATTTTTATTAATTTAATTTTTTTAGATTTCACCATAATTCTTTTTCAACATGTAGAAAGTTAATTTTATACTTAGAAGCATTATCATTAATATTTTTAAATATTGGTTTAAAATTTAATAGCATTGATATTTATTTGAATATTGCTCTGATCAAATGTAGTAGATATCAATAAATGACATCGCTGACATTGTTATTACAACTTTTTAATTAATCTAGACAATAAGGTGTACAGTTAAAATTGAAATCATCCTTTATTAGGACACAAAGTTTGGAAATTTATTTATGCTTAGCAAATGACGAGGTTGACTGCAGGTGTTGGGTTATCATGCAGGCTTGTAGTTTGTCAAAGTAACAATTCTCGTACGCTAATATCTGTAGTTGGGGGCCTGATGGTCAAGGGACTAGAGTTTTGTGCCACAGGTTTCATGTTCGAGTCACGGCATGGATATTTGTAATGGTTCGGAATCCACTTTAAGCTGTATTTCCCGGTCTAATACAGTCATATTAGACCGGTAAAATATACAATCATATTAGTCAGCGTTGAGCATAGGGCTGATAACCCTGCCCCCGTAAACAGAAAAAAAAAAAAAAAACTGCCTCGAAATCTGCTAGTAGGCAGACGGCCTTGGCCCACCATGGGGCTGTTGCGCTAATGAAGAAGAAGAAATGTCGAGATTTGCGATATAAATAATTTCAATTTTATAATATTTTTAACAGCTATTATTGTTTCTTTCGTCAAATAATATTTCGTTTTGATTTAATATAAACGTTGCACATTTCAGCTATAATACATCAGCTATAATATAATACATAAAAATCCTTGAACATTTGATACTTGAATTTTTCTTTTGAATAATATTTTTTATTTTCTATATTAAAGCAAAAAAGGGGCCTGAATGGCCCAGTGGCTAGTGCTCTGGCGCTAGGTACCACAGGTTTCGGGTTCGAGTCCCGGCGGTGCTATGGATGTTTGTAGTGGTTCAGAATCAACTTTAAACCGTAGGTCCCGGTCCTAACAGGATCGTAGAGCGTTGCGGGGGCATTGTTACTCCGCGTCCGTGGCTTATCTTCAAGTGACACACGCCCCCTGGGTAATGCAAAGTGAGTAACGTCTGTGCAGCGCTTGCCTTAAGGCATCCAAGACTAAAAGCTGTCTCAGTGTTTTCCAGCTGCATTGGAACAAAACAAAAAAAAAAATATTAAAGCAAAGATTAATTTTAATGAAGACGGCGATAGTTAAACCCTACTCCGAATTGATGCTATTCAGATTTTATTCATTTAAACTTAATTCCTGAAGAAAGTCAAAGCCATTGCAAAACTGTCTGACCATCCCTAAGGCGATGGCTCTTTCTCGCTGCATTAGCCATCCACTAACATGGTAATACAAGAATTCACTCAAGTCTTCATGTTATTGATTTTGACATGATTAAGTTTTCAATGAAAATATTTCACTCAATTTCTTCAATTATAGCTACTTCCATCTACTCTGTTCTTTGAGAACTGATGTCAAAAAACATCTTTTTCGGATTACTTAATCATAACTAATTATTTTGTTCAGGAATTTATTTGAGAAATGTAGATCATTCTTCAGTAAGTATCAAAATTATTATTTAAGTGTTTTGAAATCGGTAAATAGTCATTATTATCACATAACACAAAGTCTAATTAGCGGATTTATGTTAAACATTGAATAAAAAACACGCTGAAAGTGCATACATTTTTAAATAGTTTATTTAAAAATGGTAACTGATAAATTTTGACAGTAGAATTCTAACTTTTTTTTTAAATAATTGCTATAAACGTTATAAGAAAGCTAGTTATTTGCATAATTTTTTGCAAGTTAATTATATAATAAATTAATAGTTAAAAAAAACTAAAAAACACGCTATTAGAGTTAATCAAACTAAAAAGTAAAAAATGACTGTTAACATAAGAATAAAATGAATGACGAGAAAATGAATGTCACTGTTCTAAAAGCGTGGGGTGCTCGATATCAATCGTTATAATTTTTCACTAGTTTCATTCCGGAATGCAGAGTTAGTTTAAAAATGTCATACAAAGCACCCCACGCTTTTAGAGCAGTGACATTCGTTTTCTCGTCAGTCATTTTATTCTTATGTTAACAGTTATTTTTACTTTTTAGTTTGATTAACCTCTAAAAGCATGTTTTTTAATGTTTTTAAACTATAATATTTAAATGCGGTTCCGGTACGGAGGACTGGTTCTTACAATAACTTATTTGTGAGTAAAACAAGGCTAAATGCGAATATGTCGAGCCAGCCAGGATTCGAACAGGGAATCTCCTAATCCGTAGTCAGGCGCGTTATTCATTGTGCCCGCTGTCCCACGTAGGTTTGAATGTCTGAAAGATGTCTGTAAATGATTCTTTGCAGCTTAAATAGTGTGTATGAGGAAAAGCAGATCTCCAGGGGAAAAATGATCAAGATGATTTTTCAAAGACTGTGTGTTTTAATCACTCATCCTGGCGATCCTAATCATGATGAGATAATAAACTTATCAAAATATTTTAGTGTCGTCAGCCTTGATAAGTCCACAACGTTTAAATTAAATCGGATCGCTTAAAGTAGGGCAAAATCCAGCCCAAAGAGTCAGTTGCATACATACAAATATACATACAGGTGAAACTAATAAAAGCGTATTAATAAACAGGCCTCGGGAACCTTATGATATCTGAAGAAGAAATTTCTGATGCTTGAAGCACTCTATAAAATAAAACTGAACAGTTTTTCTAAAACTGTTGAAATGGAATAAATAAAAGGACGTTTTTATTTTTTAATAATAATTTTGATTAAAAAATTAATTTCCATCAAAAAAATAATCGTAATATACACTGAAGTGACAAAAGTCATGGGGATAGCAATATGCAAATTTTCAGATAGCAGTAGCATCGCGTAGAACAGGTATAAATGCGCAGTGCTTTTGCAGAGCTTTCATTTCTGTTCAAGTTATTCATGTGAAGAGGTTTTGACGTGATGATGACCGCACGACGGGAATTAACAGACTTTGAACGCGGAATGTTAGTTGGAGCTAGACGCATGGGTCATGCCATTTCCGGAAATCGTTAGGGAATTCAACATTCCCAGATCCACTGTGTCAAGAGTGTGCCGAGAGTATGAAATTTCAGGCATAACATCCCACCATGGACAGCGCAGTGGTCGACCGCCTGCACTTAACGACCGAGACCGGCGACGTCTGCAAGAGTCGTAAATTCTAATAGACAAAGCAACACTGCGTCAAATAACCGCAGAAATCAATGTGGGACGTACAAGGGACTTGTCTGTTAGAACTGTGCAGAAATTTGGCTTTCTTGGGCTATTCCAGCAGAAGACCGACTCGAGTGCCTTTACTGACAGAACGACATCGCTTGCAGCGACTCTCGTCGGCACGTGAGCATATCGGTTTGTCCCTAGATGAATGGAAAACCGTGGCCTGGTCCGATGAGTCACGATTTCAGTTGGTAAGAGCTGATGGTAGGGTTCGAGTGTGGCGCAGACCCCACGAAGCCATGAACCCAAACTGTCAGCAAGGCACTGTTCAAGCTGGTGGTGGCTCTGTAATGGTGTGGGCTGTTTTTCATGGCATGGACGTGGTCCTCTGGTGCGACTGGACCGAACATTGACTGGAAATGCTTATGTTGAGCTACTTGGAGATCACTTGCAGCCATTCATGGACTTCATGTACCCAAACAACGATGGGATTTTTATGGATGACAATGCGCCATGTCACCGGGCCACAACTGTTCGCGATTGGTTTGAAGAACATTCTGGGAAATTCCAACGAATGATCTGGCCGCCTAGATCGCCCGACATGAATCCCATCGAGCATTTATGGGACATCATCGAGAGGTTTGTTCGTGGCCAAAATCCTGCACCATCAACGCTTTCACAATTATGGACGTCTATCGAGACAGCATGGCTCAATATTCCTGCAGAAGACTTCCAACGACTTGTTGAGTCCATGCCACGTCGAGTTGCTGCACTTCGCCGGGCAAAAGGAGGACCGACACGATATTAAGAGGTATCCCCATGACTTTTTGTCACTTCAGTGTATTTCACAATATATTTCGTAATATATTTCATATATATTCATCGTTCATTTCATATATATTCATCGTAATATATTTCATAGATACCCTTGCAACAAAATGTTAACCTTCTTTTATGCTGCAATGGATACAAACATGTTTTTTAAATATTAATAAAATTAGTAGCCATTTATGAACTGCTTCCTATGTAATTAATTCTTTTTGATCACCTTCTAGCATTAAATTTGCTCAGGAAAAACTATTCTCTACTTCAGGGGTGGCCAACTCGCGGACCGCTTTGAATATTTTCCGGCCCATATATTTTTTATAAGGGCTAAAGTAGTGAAAACCAATGTATTAAAAATACATTATGTGTGTATCCTTATATTAAAAAAAATAACTGTCAAAATCAGGAGAAAAAATGTACTTTGATTTTAGAATAATATTCTTGTGAATATATGACAGATATTGCCTGTTTAATTACATTTATGAGTTCGCTAAATAGTTAAATTATATTCTGCGTACTCATGACGCGCGCATCTTGGAACATCTAATATAACAGGTTCTATGTTTTATTTTAAGTGTCCTCAATGATACAATAGAGAGTTTTTGCATACCGTATTTTGGACGTCCGTTAGCTTTTTCTCCTTAGCGCGCATGCTCATAGGAAACATTATTACAGATACGCATGCGCAATTTCCTATGACATGCGCGCTAGGGGAGAAAAAGCTAACGGACGTCCAAAATAAGGTATGCAAAAAAACTCTCAATGATTATCCCTAGATGCGCATAGTTGATTGTTGATTGCAGAGCAAACCAGACTCTTAGTTAAACTGCTCACTTTCTATTCAGGCAATTACAATGAAGGCGTTTGACCACTGGAGGAAGGGCTACCGTCGTCTGGGGAAAGCTCATGGTGTCCGAGGGACGTCGTCACCCGACGCTGATTTGCTTTACTTCTTCACTCTGGAGGAAGTAAAGGAACTGCTGGAGACTCGATCGCCGGGTTTGATATCAAAGTATGCATCTACGCATTTTTTGAATAAATTTCATTTATTTATTTATTCTTATGCATTCTGAGATCAATTTTATGCAATATTTATTAACTATTTTAGCATTTATAGGTAATAAAATTAAAAAGAATGCTGTAGTAGATGTGTCGTCGTTTGTTTGTGCAGCTTCAATTGGGTGTTGACAAATCGAGTCCCAAGCCCAAAAAACACATTTATTTTGACGCGCACAAGCACTACAAGTACAATCTTTTAAAAAAAATAAACAGTATTTAACACACAGCATGTATATTTAAAAGAATGTTCAATTAGTGGAAGGATTCCACTTCCCTAGCTCTCGGGATGAGAGATTGTTATTTTGCGCCAGTTGCATCTTGCGTCCTCTCGTGTGAGAGTGGGGGCCAACTGACGATTTTCTTCTGTTCGTCGTAAAGGACGCCGTTTCAGTGCCTAGGAGGAACCACGGTTACGAGGAAACATGGGTGCGTAGGTGGAACCACGGTTACACTGTCACTTATAAAGCTTTCCTGATTGACTTTTTCTCTGTTATTGATTAAATCGATAGTTTTATCTCTGTTACTGACTAAATCGATAGTTTTTATCTCTGTTATTGACTAAATCCATAGTTTTATTTCTGTTAAAAACTAAATCGATTAATTTAAGACTAGCGCCAAGACAAAGACAGAGAAAATGCCCGCAATTTTAAGCATTTATAAACTTGCTTTATCATTAATTTTTTTTTTTCTGACTGTCTCTTTTTCAATTGGTGATTATTTTATGTAATTTATTATAGACAAAAATGTTACATTCTACAACCTTCATCATTATCTATTAAGGTTTTTTGGAACTTAATGGTATCTCATTAATTGCAATGCGTTTTTACTTATAAAATATTGTTAATAACTAATGAATATTAAAAATGCTTAATTGAATAATTCTCAATAATTCAAAATTCTTAAAGAATAATTAATTTTTCATTAACTTTCAAAATAATAAATTGTTATTAATATATAAATGAGTATAATTAAAGATGCATAAATAACACAAAATATATTGCTTTGAAAAAATTAATAATAATTCTTAAATAAATATTGGTCATGTAACCACATTTGTTGTTTATTTGGAGCTATAGTATAGAGATGATTGAAATTGGCACTCTGCTATAATACAAGAAACTATTAATTATGTTGTCATGTTATAATTATGGAAAACGTTACGATTAATCCAGTTAATAAATTTGAAAATTGTCATTTAAATTTAAAGGTAACATCTTTTCAATGCCAAAAATTTTGCGAGTAGTCAAACGATGATTATATTTTAGCTTTGATTACTCTTTAAAAGGACATTACATGTTATACATTAGTTAAATACGAGTCAAACCGATGTAAAAAATATTTATAATGTTTATTTTGATTTCAGAGCAATTCATCGTAGGAAAATGTATCCAACTCTTGAAAAAAATATGTATTCCCCAGAAATAATGAAAAGGACTTCCGAAACCTGTAAGTATACTCTTTATGTCAAACTAACTAATCGACTTACTACACAGCATAGTAACAATTGTGCAAATCTTCACTTCTAGATAAATGATGAGGACGATTCTGCTGATGCACATGAATACGTCGCAGATTTGACTATGAAAGGTAAAATTATGGGTTTTTATTTGCCTTATAATTATATGTTAGGGGGCCTGATGGCCGAAATGGCTAGCGCTCTGGCGTTCGGTACCACAGGTATCGGGTTCGAGTCCCGGCGGTGCCATGGATGTTTGTAGTGGTTCGGAATCCACTTTAAACCGTAGGTCCCGGTCCTAATAGATCGTAGAACGCTGCGGGGCATTGTTACTCCGCGTCCGTGGCTTATCTTCAAGTTACACGCGCCCTCTTGTAATGCAATGTGAGTAACATAGGTGCAGCCCCTTATGGCGAAAGATCACGGTCTATTTGCCAGCTGCATTAGAAGGAAAAAAATAATAATCATATACTCATATTAATTATGCCTCAGAATTGTTCCAATTGTTTAGTAAATTGTTGTTTAGTAAAAGATAAAAGAAATTTCACCAAAACAAACCAGAAATACACACCAATCCATGCATAACTTGTAAATAAAGTTTATTCCTCGAAAAAAAAAAAATATTATAGATTCTTAATTATAAGTACTACGGTTATAATTAGTAATTATAGTACTACAGTTTTGTAAGGCTTTTGTAAGGCTGTTTGAATAAGAAGAATCTTCTCAAGCACTGGCTCCCAAAGTTGGTGATACAGCTCCCTAAGGGCAGAAGGATGGTGGGGTAATAGTTAACGAAAATACGTAGAACATGAATTCGCCAACTTCCGGGTTCTTTTAGTTGTTCACAAATGTTGTTAAGTTGTTGGTGGTAACTCAGCTCTCTTGAATTAATTCTTGACTATTTTATTACACATACTAGAATAATTAAAACTTTTTGTACAATAATTACAAAATAATAGTAATGCCACAAATATTAATCTCTAATGCCATAAAAACTTAATTTCTATCATCGATATACCTCTCGCACTTCTAAGATTACCTCTCTCTCTCTCGCTTTCCAAACACTCTCTC
Source organism: Caerostris extrusa (assembly GCA_021605095.1). Classification (NCBI taxonomy): domain Eukaryota; kingdom Metazoa; phylum Arthropoda; class Arachnida; order Araneae; family Araneidae; genus Caerostris; species Caerostris extrusa. Next base: position 37,799 of record BPLR01013058.1, read on the forward strand.
AAACTCGCACTTCTTTCGCCCAATTAACTTGGCGTCGCAGCACCCTCTAACGATCATTCATTCATCTTTTTTCCACAATAGTAGCCTCAGGCATATTTGGGATGCGTTTAATAAGAATAAGGGTGAAATAAAGTACACCCTCCTAAAAAGGTGTTTCAATTACAATCAATAAATACAGGAAATTGGGGTTAGTATTCCCCATCCTTTTGTACTAGAGTTGGTGCTGTATCGCCTCTTGGCTCTTTTTTCTTGTTGCATTTATTTAGAAACAAATAAATATCTTAAGAAGTATTCTGACAAATTCACAGAAGTGTTTGAAATTCTTCTACTCAAATCATACATTTATTTAACTATATGCTTACTAAATAGATCCAAGAAATATTTTTATTTTATATAACTTTTATCATTTTGTATGAAATAGTATAAAACATTACAAAAAGTTCATATAAATGAATATTTTATATTTTAATCATTTACTACACAAAATTTAGTAATAGAATAAAAATGACGAATATTAAGATAAATTAAATTTACATTTCAATTAAATTACATTTACAACTAAAAATATGAACCATTTCTTTAGAAAAAGCATTGTATAGTAGTAGACTCTTTTTTTTCCCTGCCTTCGTGCCATCAACGTAATAGTGGGATGGCCTGTAGTAACGGCCAACGTTAAAGATTGTTACCAAAAATCCAAACTATCACCGCATAGGTTAACCTACGAAACGCTGAAATACATGTCTAAAACTCATTCTAAATTAGGGAATCTATTCCACAGTGCAATATAAGCTCATTTTCCATCTTTAAGGCAAGTGAATAAAGTGACCAGTCCCGTGGAAATTAATGACAAAGTGACCACAAAAGTGACAAACTCTGACATCATCCAAAATATACCATGACGATTGTAAAAAGTCACGTGATTGGTAAGATCACGTGAGAATTATATCGATTCCAAACTGGCAACCTCTATGAAAGAGCATTATTTTATTATTCTACAGATCAGGGGTCTCTCAAAACTGCCAGTGATTCGCGACAGCGAATAAATTATTGCTGTAACAAATTGGATAAAAAAACACATAATGATAATAACTCGGTTTTATTTACTTGCTAAAAAAATTAATGACAATCTAATACGCGGAAAATTTAATTCTAACATTTACTTAAGCATTAACTTAAGCAACTAGCGAATTTAGCAAAAAGCTCGCTCAGAGCGTACTCGGCGACTAGTCTAGGAAATTATGGATAATGGCAGAAAAATTAAAAATTTTTTTACTTTCTGAGTAAACTTATGGCCCTAAGGCTGGAAAGTTTGTTTATACCCCCTGCTATAGATGAAAGCATAAAGAAGGTAGAGAGCATAAAAATTTTATGTTAAATATATAGTATTTAGTACAACTCATGTTTTGTGCTGTCACAAATTAGTTAAATAAATTGCCTGAATGGCCAATCAGCAACACTCTGGCGCGGTACCACATTCGAGAACATTGCGCCAAATTAGAGATGAAGGTTTAATTCATTTAGAGCAGTCCCGGTCTAAACCCAGCTCTCTGAATAAGATGTTTTAGTAGTTTTTTTTCGTTTTTATGATTTTATCCTTTGTTTTTTACGTTCAGTATATAACTCGGGTAATATTAGCAGGATTGTTTTAATTTCAGTAAAAATTGTTATGTTTCAAGGTGTCTTAGAGGGAAAATTTAAAACATTTTACATAGATAAATATATAGATGGCTAAAAGAACACTATATACTACAATTTTTTTTTTTTTTTTTGCATTTTTCTGTTTGCTTATTTAAAAAATAAATTACCAATTGGTACACCGGAGTAATTTTTTTTTTCTTTGATGAAAGTGGTGGTAGTTCGAGAACCACTGTTTTAGAGCATTTCTGTCTCTTGCTATGAGAATCATTATTTCTTGAAGCTTCTCTCTACAGTCACTGTCATTAAACCTAACGTTAATCTTGTTAAGAGTTAATTATATCTCAAAATCGACTATTTGGCAATACGTTTAGTGTTTCCTTTTGCACAGTGCTTATTTTTACACTTTGTTAATTTTAATAAAATAAAAACTTTTACACAATAAAAAAATCCATCCAATTTAATACAAGTAATTAAAAACTATGAATAAATTAAAAGTAAAAATATATTTACATATATAGGAAATTTTTAAATAGTTAAAAGATTAAAAAAACTAATTTTGTAATTGGCTTAACGATATTTGAAAGAAAAAAATAATTTTTAATAGTATTATTTTGTATGTATATTTACAATAGTGTAGCAAAATATACAATGCTCTAAACACAAGTTTGAAAATTTTGAATTAAATTGCACATGGAGTAGATGAAATTATATCAATAGATTTCTCAAACTATTTGAGTGAGGTAATGATTAATTAATTGATGTTCTTTAAATTCTTTCAGGCACACTGTAAGCCAAGGTGTCACAAAAGGATATGCCAGAGTCTGTATCTTTAGAAGAGGCGGACATTTGAAGGTCAGAAACAATATTGACCCAATTGCTATATAAAAAATAATTAATAATTAGTAATAATAATAATAATAGCAATAATGAATAATTTAATCAATTATATATATTTAATATTATATATTTATAAGCAATAATTAATAATTTAATTAGCGTAATTAATTTTTAAAGAAATGCTTAATGTTTAAAAAATTTAATTTAATTTTTTAAATATATTTTATTTGAAAATTAATTTTTAATAAAATGTTATTTAATTAAATTTTAATTTTTTATTTTTTGAAAAGTTAAATTTTTGTGTGTTTTTCTTACTTTTTAATTTTAATTGTTAAAAATAAAATAATTATTTAATTTAATTTAAATTGTTAATAATAAATAATAACATTTAATTTTAAATTTTAAATTTAATAATTGCTTTTTTAATTAATATTTGAATTTTAATTTAATGAATTAATTTTTAATTTCTTTTTCATTTTAATTCTTTTTTAATGACATATTTTTGTGCAATTTCTGATATTTTTTGTTGTTTATTCTTTTTTATAATAAAAATATTGGTCCTTCAATAATTTAAATCTCCACTTTTAATATTTATAATTTCTTACAGCCTGGGGAAATTCTTAATCACCCTCAGTACGGATATCGGCTGGAGTCCTTACTTCCCCATTGTTTCTGGGGTAGTCACAGAAATCGGAGGACTCATTTCACACGGTAAATTGATGATATTACAAAAGATTTCTTCTATATACTGCAAAAAGACGAACATTACAAAAAATTATTTTTAATATTCGTTTTGATTGAATTGAAATAAACACATAATAAAAAATTTCAATATTAATATGTATTTTAGTATTGCAATTTCTATTATTTCCCTGTCACAGTTAAATAAATGAATTAAATCGGAGATGCCCAATTTGAGTCAGGAGTTGGTTTAAAAATTCGACACCAGACTGTTCAATAAAAGTAGTTTTTATTTTTACAATTTCTAGAATGAGTGTTAAAATTAAACGCTAAGGAGCAATTCCATTGTATCTTTCAATAACGTAATCAGTACTAAGGACAGTGACTACCTTAGCAGCAAATCGAATAAGCGTTGAGAGACTTTTCTCAGAATTGAGCCTTGTATCTTTGAATCAACAATGAAAGGAGATAACTATTATACTATCAACTATTACTGAGAGAGAAAAAAATATTTCATGTATTACAAATAAAGCATTTCTGGTATCTGAATGTACAATTTTCTTGTTTATCTAAAAATTACTTTTATAATATGCCCGACTTGTGGCTCAGTGACTTTGATGCAAATGCAGGGGTGTTCCCCTAAAGTCTTCTCGGAAGGCACTGCCCTCTTTCTTCAGCGTCTTGAGCTAAGTCAGACTTCCACGGGTGCCCACACAACAGAAGCTGCCCCCTTCTTTTTCTTCTTCCATGAGACTACACGGGTTCTTGGACTTGGTCTTGGTCTGGGATATTCAATAAAAGTTTTACCGACCTGCCGAAGGCTTACGGAACTGCATGACCAGAAGTGCGAATAAGGAGACACAGGTGCTACCTATTCCTTTATTCAGCTCCACGGAGGGTGATATGTAATAAGTACAACACCCCCATCATCGCCTTTGGCTGCCCTAAAACTGTATAATATTAGAACGTGTTCGCAACACCAGCGGAGATATTATTGCCCCATGGATTTAGTGATACTATTTTATATAGGAAAAAAAAAAATAAAACTGTATATATTTTTAGATTATGCCGATTAATTTAGTACTGCTATTTTTTATAGGACAAATATTTTTTTTGTAAGCAAATCTTTAGAGTACAAGACAGTCTTTTTATGGGAGTGCAAAATACTACAGTATACTTTAAAGTGGTCTCTGGCACTCGGTACCACAGGTTTCGAGGTTCGAGTTCCGGCGATGCCATGGATCTTTGTAGTGGTTCGCTGGAATCCACTTTAAGCCGTAGGTCCCCGTCCTAATAGGGTCGTAGAGCGTTAGAGGGCATCGTTATTCCACGTCCGTATCTTCAAGTTACACGCGCCCCCCTGGTATTACAAAGTGAGTAACGTCTGTGCAGCGCTTGCCTTAAGGCATCCAAGACCAAAGCTGACTAAGTGTTTGCCAGCTGCATTAGAACAAAAACAAAACAAAAAAAAACTTTAAAGTGGTAAAATTAATTATTCAAAATATATTTTTGTAGATATATATGAATTCCTTCAATGTCACTGAAAAAGTATTTCATAATTTCCCCCTAAAATTCATTAATAAAGATCACGCACATAAAAGTACGGTAAAGAGTCAGGAATCGGGGAATGAGTTATAAAAATACATTCGACTCTGTAGTCGGATAATTTTTAAATATTAATAAATGAATAGGATAGTTTCTCTATTTTATGATATATTAATGCATTTTGATACTTACTTCCAAAATCTTTAAATTTATAAATAATAATAATAGAAATAACAGAAAAACATTACTAGTCTAAAAACTTTAATATTTGTCTGAACGCATTTCTATTCATCTTAAATGACTAAACAGTTGAATCTTCTTCTTCCTTGACGAACAACCCCATGGGGGACCAAGTCCGTGTGCATACTGGCAGATTTTCGAGACAGGAGACGGGGGTAAATGTTGTCAGCCTACGCTTTACACTCATATTAGACCGGAACCTACAGTTTAAAGTGCATTCGATTCACTACGTACATCCATGGCACCCCGGGACTCGAACCCAAAAACATGTAGCGATAAACGAGTGCTGAGAGCTAGTACACGGCCATCAGGCTCCAAACGACTGAATCATTGTTCTTTTTATATTAATACACAACCTAAAACAGATTTGTCTCTCTTTTTATTATTTCTAAAATGCATTTAAAATAAATAGCATTGTATTTTCTTCATAGGAGCTTTCGTGATCAGTCGTGAATATGGGGATACCTTGCATTGTAGGGTTACAAGGAGCTACGAAGAAATTTCGCACAGGTCCGTATTGCCTATATCTGTTTCGCCATGTATTAATTTGCTTTTAATCTTAATAATGCTTTAATTTATCCTTTCAGGTGATTACATATTGCTTGATGGAAAGAAAGAAATATTACAAAGACTTCCTCAACCAGAATAAAGGAATTTGCACAAAAACATTTTTGAAATAAAAGCTTACGTTTTTTTTTTTTTAAACTATAATATCCATGATGATTAATTCAAGCTAATTGAAATGAATATAAAGTTAACTTTTTTTTAAATGTGTCATAATATATGTATATATATATATATATATATATATATATATATATATATATTTGTACTTTATTAAATTCTTTATTTTCGTATTTAAAAAACTTCGACATTATTCAAATATCTGAAACTCAATTTTCGAAATGTTTTCTTAATTATGTTTTTATTTTAAACGAGAACAATTAATTCATTTTTTTCTAAGATATATGAATTGAATGCCGCCAATATAACATTACATTTATTATGAGATGACATTGGATTATTTATTTCATGCGGGATTATATCGTTACATACATTTGGTTCATACTATACCATTGTTTGTCAATAATTGTAAAAGAAAAGGTATAAATCGTTTCTCAATAGTACCCCTCAATACAAAAAGATAATTAAATAATTTATAATATAATCAAGTTAAATAAACATGCATGATTTGACCATTAGCGTTATCATGTCTTTATCATACGTTACCATATCTTTACCAAATAACATTTCTTTAATTAAATGAAATATAAACAGCATATTCTTAAGAAATATTTTTTAATATGAAAAAGTTTCAATTTTTTTAATATGTAAAAATGATATACCTGGTGAATTATCAACTAATAGATCAGAACTTAAACATTCCATTTTTTAACTAATATATGGTGATCTCCTTCCCCAATATTAATAAATTATATAATTTTCAGTATTTGATAAAAAAATACTTTTTGATATAAGTAATGATTATTTAATAATTTTGATAAATTTATTGTTATACTAGTAAGATGTTGAATAAAATGTTAATAATAATACACCAGAAATGTTAATAGTATGCATTTCAATTTGAATTTGTTATAAATAATAAAAACTGAAGCCATTTTTATTTTGTTCTTCATTCTTTTTTAACTGACAAAGAAATTATTAGTGTGATGTGATTCATTGAGACAGGTGGATCAACGATTGGCTACGATGTGACACATTGCACTTATTAGTGACACATTGTACTTATTAGTGACACATTGTACTTATTAGTACGATGTGATTCCTTGAGACAGGTGAAGCAAAAATGGTGTCACGATAATACTGTTTTTTGATTCAATTTCTATTTTTCAATTCAATTCATGATCAAGAAATACCAGCATTAGAAAATTGTTGACCACTGTGTTATAAAATGATAACTGTAAATTGAAATATTGAATAAAATAATTTATTAATATTTGAACATCCTGCCTTTTTTGTATCTTAGACTACTCATATGATGAATTGAATATGAATTGAAATATTGAATAAAAAATAATTTATTAATATTTGAACATTCTGCTTTTTTTATCTTAGACTAGCATATATGATGAATTGAATATGAATTGAAATATTGAATAAAATAATTTATTAATATTTGAACATTCTGCTTTTTTTTATCTTAGACTAGCACATATGATTATGGTTATATTACGCTTTTTTTTTTTTTAAAAACACTTTTATTTCTAGTAAATTATGTTAAGAAAAAAATATATATAATATACTGAATGAAAAGTTTGAAATTTTAAATAACTCACCTTATAAAACATAAATTAGCAAGGTTGGTTGGAAGATTTTTATTTAATGGCACAACGGCCAATTTTGACCATGGTGAGAGAAACAATTGTTTCACATTAATATACATTAATGCGAAATTATTAATGTATATTAATTGATAATATAGAAATAAAATAGGCATTAAAATTACATTAAAAGTGAATCTGAAAATATTCACAATTAGTTAATTGAATGTGGTATGCTTAAAATATATGACAGAAATTCAATACTTAAAATATATGACAAAAGTTCATATTTAGATCATGCCTGGCTCTTGCTCAGGTTCCTCTATCTCTCCAAGTACATCATCCACCTCTGAATTATTTAAACCAGATCGTCTTTTTCACTATCTATTGAAATGAAATTTCATTGACATCAGGTAGTTTGCTCCCAAATTATGGTATAGAACAGTGATGGGCAAACTACGGCCCGCCGGAAAGTTCTATCCGTCCCGCGGATAGAATTTTAATTTGCCGGTCCGAGGCAAATTCGGTAAAGTGTTAAAAGCGTAAGTTCTTTAGCTATAGCTGTAGAGCCAACAAGCGTTTCTCTTTCTTGGGCGCAGACATATGAGAATCCAATATAGATGAATGAGACCTCATGTGGCAGACTGAGCATTTTAAGCCCACCCAGATGCGGCGCGAATTCTAATATTATTGATTGCATCATTTTCCGAGGTTAAATTCAATACCCTCAGTATTCAAAAGCTAAGAATTATGAAGATGGTTTGAAAAAAATTATATTTTGAGTTCGAACAGAATTGGATATTTTTACCATGCCTTTCAACTTAAATTGTGAAGCAGGGTGGTCAGATTTGCAGGTTGAATGAATTAAGTTGCAATCTAACAATCATCTCAAGCAGTTGTTCTCTAAATATGCCAAAGTTAGAGTTTTACAAATTATCGAAAGTAAGTTACCGAAATTTAATATCTCACGTCCAGAAAATCAGTGCTATGTTTGCTTCATCTTATATATGTGAACAAGTGTTTTCAACTATGAACCTTAGAAAGAATAATTTCAGAAGTAGACTGACAGATGAGTATTTAACCTCGTTCCTTAGAATCAATACATCTCACTTCGAACCTCACTATAAGGAACTTTTAAAAAAGGAAATCGCAATTTCATTCATCTCATTAACATATTTAAATTGTAGTACTTTTGTATATTGTTTTTAAAATTTTAGAAAAATTTATCTTCACCCGTCAAACTTTTTTTTTTTTTTTTTTTCAATTTTTTTGGCCCGCGACCGGAAAAGTTTGCCCATTCCTGGTACAGAAGATGGCTATTTAAATCTTTTTTGTAACAAATACATTCTCTTTTGAAATCTTCCTATATTTATTTTTAATTAATTTTTTTTTTTCCCATTTATATAAGGCTTATGCCCAATATAAGATTAGAGTTAACTGAGGAAATCTGAGCTGATGTTGATAGCACTGAAAAAGATTCACAGAAGTATTAGAGTTTGTGTTATTAGAATTCGGTAGTTTCATACGCAACTCGTTTCCGCCCTCCACCTGGCAACACACCCAAGTCTGCAGTCACTTCAAATTTCATGACTATGTTCTTCAAACCATTCTTCGACATGGACCCTTTTCGCAATTCCTTTAAACGACAATATTCGCGCAGTGCAGCAAAGCTATTGCTGCCTTTTCTGATAAAAATAGTTTTACCAATAAAACTCGAGGCCTGAATGGCCGAGTGTCTAGCGCTCTGGCGCTCGCTGCCACAGGGTTCGAGTCCCGGCGGTGCCATGGATATTTGTAGAATCCACTTTAAGCCGTAGGTCCCGGTCTCCTATGACTGTTAGAGCGTCACGGAGCCAAAGTCAGACTTCTACCTACGGGTGCTCCATCAGAACAGAAGCTGCCCCCTCCTTCGATGAGGGACACAACAACAACCAATAAAGATCAATCTTTCTTCTGTAAAGGCATGATTAATGATGACAAAGACACGTAGAATAATTTTCTGGCTCTGACGGGTAAGTCTCTTTATAGGTGTTACTAATTTGCATAAGAAATATTTTGAGAATTGCCACCTGGCGGTCAGAATTTGAATTATTTTTTATTGCAGAAATCTTTTCCCCATGGTCCACATACCATATATACAAAGTTTCATCAAAATCCGTTCGGTAGAACGGGTTCTAGAGGGGTCTGAATAGAGTCACTTTTTTAATTCATTAATTTGTATGAATATTTTATTCAATTGTAATTTAGTACCCATAAATGCTCTTATTTAAACCTAAATCATTTTCTTCCCGCTATTTAATTTATAAAATTATAATTTTATTGTGTCATGGTATTTTTGACTATGTCTTGTAAAATAAAATATTGATATTTAAATTGCGTAAATGCTTATTAAATATCAGCGCCAAATGCGAAATAAGTAATGCGATATAAAAAATATATTTTTTTTATTTGAATGCCAAAAAAATATGTTTTTTTAGAGACGTTGCTTTCAGAAAACTTTTTTCTGCATATTTACGTCACTTGAATTTAAAAAAAAACACTTTTAAAAACCTTTTTTTTTTTTTCTACGAAATTCTTTCTCAATTTAACAGTCACAACATTTCGAATTTAAAAAGACGACACAGCTTTTTTATCATCACAACTTTCAGAAGTGAAGTCCCAAATCAAACGTGTAATATGTCAACTTAACTCGTGATTTGTGAAATAAAAAAAAAAAAACACGTGTAAGTCAAAACATAATTAAAATACCTTTCTGTCAAGTTTAAAGCACTCTGAACCCCTCCCACCCCAAAAACCAGAGGGTTTAAGCAAAAACTACCAAAGCCATTTTATCAAGTAATGAAGAAATTTTCAAATAACATTGTTCTTTAGGAAGCTGGCTTATTGGTTTTTAGTTTATCGTTCAGAAGGCTTCAGAGGGATTGATCTGAGAAAGAAAAATTAAACGCGGGCCGGCTCAACAGGTGGGCTGAAATGTTCATAGGCCGACACATAGATGGCGCTACTAGTATTAAATCCATATGAGTTTTAGTTAGCCCTAAGCTTCAAAAAGACACGTGTATAAATTTGACAGCTGTTGCTCTATTAGTAAGCAAGTTATAGCATTTTTAGTGAGTTATAGCATTTTTAGTGTTCATCACGTACAGTCAACTCGGCTGACTGTCGATTGACTCCGGTGGGAAATGATGGAGCCATGTTTCATTCATCGTCACATATCGACGCAAAAATCCGGGTTTATTACGATTGAACAACTCCAAACACTGCTTAGAATCATGAATTCGTTGTTGTTTTGGGTCGATTGTGAGCTCGCGCGCACCTACTTTGGACAGAGCTTTCGCGTATCCAAATATTCATTCACGATATGTTACGATATGTCACGGTATGTATCCACGTTCCTTTGATATCTTTAGGTCTCAGCTATCTCAATCAACTTCACTTTACGGTTATCAGAAAATATTTTGTGGACTTTTTGATGTTTTCGTCGGTAACAGCCTCTTTGGGGCGTCCACTGCGTGCATCGTCCTCGGTGCTTATTTCGCCTCGTTTAAATTTAGCAAACCACTTCTCTACGGTTGATTTTCCGGGTGCAAAGTCCGAATAATGTTTATTAAGCCAAGCCTTGGCTTCAATAGTATTTTTTTTCGCCAAAAAGCAATGCTTTATTAACACACGAAATTCCTTTTTTATCCATTTTTTCAAACTAACAAAAGTTGCTTCACTAAAAATGCGATAACTCACATACTAATAGTGCAACAGCTGTCAAATTTATACACGTGTCTTTTGAATGTTAGGACTAACTAAAAATTATATGGATTTAATACTAGTAGCGCCATCTATGTGTCAGCCTACGACTTGTTATAAAATATTTTTTTCATTCATCCACTCAAGTTCAAATACATTTTTGTGAACTTGTAGTGGATGACACTGGATGTTAATACAGTTTTTCAAATATTAATTCATTAATTATATTTAATTAATTAATTTTAGTTTTTTTTTTAGATTTAAGTTGCATATATCTACCAATAGATGACGCCAGATAAACTTAAAAAAATGAAGGAAAATTACTTATAAAGGGCTTTCTGCAATAGAGTGAAAAAAAAAGTAGAAATTGACTTTAAAAAATGTTTTTATTAATATTACTTTTTTTTTTAAAGAGGTCTGAGTGTGATACACTTCAGGTGGTAAAGCTATGATGGATTTGTAAGCAATTTGCATGCAGCGAATATCCGTAGTAGCTTCAAACGAAACATCGTTCTTTCACAATTAACAATATGTGCATTATTTACTTAAGCTTCTAGTAAAGGATCGACGATTCAAGTATACCACGGAGGAGGAAGGGCGTTAACTTCCGAGAGTACTTTAAGAGGCAACTGCCCCACATTTGCGCATCAAATGGTTGAGCGCCCAGAAAAATTGCTAGGGCAATTTGGCTATGAATTTGAGAGGCGGAATTTTATATATGATGAAAAATAGTTCAGTATATTATTCATATTTTGTAAAAATTTATAATAAATACAAAAAAAATGTATCTTTATATTAGCTGCAGTAAATGTGTTAAACAAATTTATTATCATGTGTGAACATGATGCTGTCCTGGTTAGAGGTCCATGATGTTATCCGAATATGAGGACCAAGCAAATAAAACTCCATTGCAAATTTTGGCGGAAAATGGTACTTTGGGACCCTTAACTTTTGAAATGCTTCATGAATAACGTTAGTCTTCAGGAATTTTCTGGAGAATTTGGCTTTTGATTGAAGTGTTTTGTAGTTTTGAAGCAGTTTTCATGTTTTGGCTTGGGTTTTTAAACATTTGTTTATCCCATGGTTATAAATAATCGTAGTAATATATATATATATATATATTATATATATATATAGCTATATATAACTTAATACCTTAATTTTAATTTTTTGAATCCAGTTTTTAAGCGTAAAAGAGAAAAATTATTAATATTTTTAAATTGCCAATGAAGAGTTGCAATTTAAAAATTGCTCTTTTGTGGGGTTTCCTTTTTTTTCCAGCTGGCAACTGCCAATAACAGGGGAAATACCCCTTAAACCTCCTCATCTTAATTCATATATATGCTTTGAGTTATAATGGCTGCTTAATTTATGTTAGTAAATAAAAAATAATAATTTCTAAAAATTCAAATTACAGTGGCACTAAAAAAAAAAAAAAAAATTAAAAATACTATTGATATAAAAGTAAAAACATAAAATAAAAAGAAGTTAAAAGTTAAGTTTACAATGAGGGACCCGTTGTCGATGCCGTATGACTATTGAAAACGTAAACAAACTTGAATACAGTATAGTGAAAGGATTATGCTGAACGGTGGGAGCCAATGAATGATCTGAAAAGCAAATTGTTAAAAGTCCCCTCCCCCAAAATGGCCGATCTCAGAACCGTAATTCTTTTTATTATTTTTATAAGCATTTTTAATTTTATAATATTTTTATTTTTATTTTTTTTTTTTTTTATTTCTAGTCCTTTTGAAAATGGACCGATGGCTATATGCCTGCAGAAGGGCTCAGGTTCGAATCTTTGGGAGACGTTCTGTAGTCCATGTTTTCATGAGCGAGGAGTCTCGATTGCAAGGCTTCGATAGTCAAATCAGGCCCGGTCAAGCATCGATGGTCAATCTACCTACTGGGAGTTATCAGGATTCTTTCTTCCACATGGCACCCTAAAATGCTGCCACAAAGCAATATCCAAATTTCTAAGATCTTCGTTGTCCTTTACCTGCCATGCATGAGATTACCAATGCTCCATCCTCATCTTCCCTATCTAGTAGATCCTATATAGTCCTAAGTACAGGAGTGTGGTTCTGTGGAAAAACTTAATTTATTATTCACTACGACAGTCTGTCCGTGATGGTGATCCAAAGATGGAATAGTAAAAATACCTACAATGGGATTTAATCTTGCGCTCTTCGTAACTTTGCCTAATTTTACTATTTTCTTACATTCAGTCCTGATTTTTTAACATTATTTAGAAAGTATTGAAAATCTGATCATTTATATATATTTTCTTGAATGATATTCTTCACTGCGAACCAAACCTTTTAAAAATTTAGGAATTGAAACAGCTGTAGATATCTGTTATTAAAGGTTTCGAAAACAATACCCATACAGGCATTGGAGAGTAATTAATAAGTACGTATCTTTCACGGATCAAAAATAAAATCTATACTAAAAATACCAAGGGGGCCTGATGGCCGAATGGCTAGCGCTCTGGCGTTCGGTACCACAGGTATCGGGTTCAAATCCCAGCTTTGCCATGGGTGTTTGTAGTGGTTCGAATCCACCTTAAGCTGTAGGTCCCCTGTCCTAATAGGATCGTAGAGCGCCGAGGGGGGGGCATTGTGACTAGTGGCTGCATTATCATTAAGGCATTTAATTAATACTTTGACTGTAAAATTATTTAATAATAAGCGTTAAAGTTTCAAATATTGCATAGTAGACCAAAAATCTTTAGAGAATGTAATTAATAACCCAAACAAGAAATAAAAGAGCCTTTTCTTCTTTTTAATCGTTTTTACTCTATCATTCAAATTCTAAAAAAATGTGCATAAATATTTTATCTGGCAATTGGGCAGATCGAAATTTTCGATTGATTTATTACCAAATTCGAAAATAATTTTTGTTTATAGACCTCTATTTTTACCCTTCATGTTCAGAATATTTTAAATAATGTAGGTGGTAAATCATAGACATTTATTTTCTATTTTTAATAGTTAAAAGTGTAGTGTTTATAAAATTTTGAATTCTAAGATTTAATTGAATGTTTAGCATAGTTGAATACAGATGTTACATGATTACATATGTTTCAAAAACATATTGCTTAAAATCTTAATTTTGGAAACTTAATTGTCATGTTCATTAGGAAAAGAGAAAACAAAAAGGGTTCTTAATTTTTCCATTTGTCTTGACACCATATACGAATAAATGTTACCGATCCAACATGAAGATTTTTTTCTATTACTATTTTGTATTCGTCAATACTAATAGTAGTTCAAGAGCATTTTGTTTTCATCAACAATGTTTGAAGTATTTTCAGCGGAAGTTCCTTTCTTTTATTGAATTTAAGGGAATGTTGTATAAAATGCACGTTGACATGTATCTTACTTTATTTCATCTCCCTCCATCTTCTCATATGGCTGATAAACTTTTTAATAATCTAAACTCAAATACTGTTTTCAATAATCTGCAGTCACTTCATACTTGCAAGTGCATGTAATGGAAAATCATTGTACATCAACGAATTTTTTTAAACGAAAAAATGATAGAATGATAACGTTCTAAAAATATTTTAAATGTTCTTGTGCGCATTAACAGCAGCAACAGCTTCTTCCACGTTGTTCATCATTCGCTGGTCCCACATTATCCACGATATCAATTGTGAATAAAATATGCCCTGAAACCACGCTTGCCAGTAAATCTTTTATATCTGATGATGGATTATTAACGCCAGTTAATGTCCATATATATAAAAAAGAATTTTCACAATAAATAAAATGTGAAATAAAACTTCTGTACACTTTTCTTCCTATAATATGTGAAGATAAAATTGTTGCAAAACACTTCGCTCATTTTATGTGCTAAGCTTAGAAAGTATAATTTGTTAAAAATTTTTTTTACCATACGGTAAATGTTAAACATATTCAAAAAATATGGTCTATTATATTATTATAGCAACGTACTTTACGAGCAGAGTGGCGCAGTGGAAGATTGATGGGCCCATAACCCAGAGGTCCGTGGATCGAAACCACGCTCTGCTGGTAAAACGTTTTTATTTCTGACGATGGATTCTAAATAAATGTTCATGTATATAAAAAGAAATTTTAACACTATAAATAATCTGTAAATAAACTTCTGTACACTTTTCTTACTATAATATGTGAAAGATAAAATTGTTGCTAAACACTTCGGTTGTTTTAGTGTGGTAAGCTAAAAAAGTATCAATTGTTTAAAAACTTCCTTTATGAAAACACGGTAAAGATTGAACATTTTGATAACAATATGTTTTATTAGAATATTATAGCAACGCATAAACCTACCGGAGTGGCGCAGTGGAAGCGTGCTGGCACTGTAAACCAGAGGTCCGTGGATCGAACCCACGCTCTCCTAGTAAAGAAATTTTTCGCACTCCATGTTGAACGTAGAGTAAAAAGTTTGTATTAGAGGAAGAGTTACATTTTCCTGCAATGAATATTGAAAAATAATGTTTTTATGTTCTTTTAAATTAGTTCTCTGTTGGAGAAATAAATTATTTGTTCATATTGTTGGATATTTAATAAAACACTTTAGTTCACAAACTGGGCATTTGAATATGATTTTCGCGTTGTGGAGTTGGAGAATGGAAATCACTGAAAGCACATTGTCCACACAACATCACTTCGTTACTTTGTCACTCATTGACTCAGCCAGAGATGAATAAACCACTTAGCTAATTCAACTGCATATAATTGAAAGTTTGCGAAAATTCAAATATTTGTAATTCTCCATTTCAGTCGCCTTATACAAAAATATATTTGAGGAGCGAAAGTCTTTTTGAAAATTCAAAATACAAATTTAAGTAAGTTAAAAAATATGAATTTCTTATCCAAGCATATCAGTTTCAGCTAGGAAAGGTTTGGAATTTTAATACTGTAGTTGTTGAACAATCTTATAAAATTTGAATTAACATTCTCTCACAATGATGTCCCAAACAAACGATATTAAATTGAAATATCGAATTGGGTAAGAAGAGAAGTTGCGTTATGTGAACAACTACCCTGTTCCCCTTTTCAAGATTCCATCAACTCCACCATTAGAGGCAATTCTACAATATTGACTCTGATACTAAGTGCAACTTCTGCTTTCATAGTTCTATACATTGCAAATAATTTTATATGGATATTTAACAGGAAACTAAAAACTACTTTAATTTTTGTTTAACGCTATCTCACAGCCCACCTCGAAGAAAGAATTCAACAAGAGACGCTTATTTTGAGACGAAAAACTATTTTGAATAAATTGCTCATGTTGAATTTCCCAAAGTGAATAATACTCAGGAGATGTTCTGTACATAAACGTAACATTAATTTAAAAGCAATAATAGAAAATCGTCGACAATCCCACTCACTGAAGTATTTCATTTAATGGAAGCAATGTAGGTGTAACATTAGTGTAAACAGGTGGAGAATCTGCTAGATTTGCACGAGATATGCTACCGAAATATACGAATCTGCCTCAATATCTGCCGCAAGAATATACATCAAACTAAGCATTTTATTATTAATACATTTAGAACAATATATAAAAGTCATTTATTAACATCAATAACAGTACATTTGAAGGAAGATACAGAAATATTCATCTTCATGCAAATATTGAAAACAAAGTTTGATTAATAATATTTAAAGGCGAAAAAAATTCCGAGATGTTTTTTTTATGGTTAATAGTAAAATTTTGAAATGCAATAAGTGTGATTTAGAGTAGATGCAAATAATATTAAAATCATCCTTTTAAATCAATGGTTAGAAATATTACAACAGATTCAAAACATTTTATAAGCACCCATAATTAGATAAAATATCGGTATAAAACACATCATAGATGCATATAATACACATCTTGCTATAGATACATCCGTTGCATAGAAACGAGTAAAAATCCATTCAATATTCATTGATCTATTAATATAATGCATCTAAATCAAATTTTGAAACTACAAAAATATAATTAACTCTTATATCAATTGAAAAACTCCAATTAGAAATTAATATTTCAAAACTAAACCAATAGAATGATTAAATCACCTGTATATAAAATATTGATTTTACAAATATGCTAAAAATTATTTTAAAGCCACTTAAAATATATTGAATACATTCTAGTTTAAAAATGCACATTTCAAAATAAAGGAAAAAAATTTTACACTTAAAGTTAGTAATAAAATTTATTATTCATGTAAACAAGGATTTTAGATTAAGATCATTATATCATTTAAAATTGTAAAAATTGTTAATTAACACGAGAATTGCATTAAAACGGGAACGAATCAATTACAATAAAGCTTTCAAATTGCATAATAGGGCACTCAAGCACAAACCGACTAATCCTCATAATGAGAAAAATTCAGTTATTGTAGGCGTATTTAATATATTTCAAGAGTCTATCAAACATAGTTATTGGACAGCCGCATTAGTTTTAATTTACAGTTTGGAATTATCTTTAACCCTTGTTAAATTTATTAGCACTTTTATCCAAAAATTGTGGGAGAGAACATTCCTTAGTATCGAGATTAGTTAACAGAGTAAACTATATTTGGCATAAAGAAAACAAAATTATAAATTTATCAAGAAATTAAATTGTAAACGCTAAATGACACTGAGAGAACAATACTATAGTTTTTTTACATTTATTAAATTGCAGCGACTCCCTCGAGTAGAAATAATGACAGCAAACGGGACATTTTTCCTTATGCTCAGATATTGCTCAGAATGGCATAGGTGTCTATTCAGCGAAGGTTTATGGGCAGTTTCATGATCGCAATATTAACAGTGTCATTTTGTTGTGGAGTGAACAGCTTCGTGACGCTTGAGATTGGACGATGTAGAAATGCTTGTTGGCAAATTTCGCAGATGTACGGTTTCTCCCCGGTGTGAGTACGCATGTGAGAATCGAGATGATTTGATTGTTTAAATGCCTTTTGGCAAGTATTGCACACGAAAGGTCTCTCCCGGTGTGAGTACGCATGTGACGTTTGAGATCATACAAACTAGATAATTCTTTTTTGCAGACATCACACACGTGTTTCTTTCCTTGGTCTCTTGAATTCTTAGAAGAACTCAAAGCTGAGCTCGCACACTCCGTAGAACTCGCGGAAGTATTACTTTGAGTCTTTTGACAGCTGCCGATTTCACCGCCGCTTATCCCGTCCGTCTTGTACGAGGCTCCCCTGATGCTCAGGTCAAGAGGCTGACAACTACTTTCGTTGGGATTCATTTCACAAAAACGCGTTTTTTTATTCCACACACTACATCCGGTTAAAGAGTTGTTAGTATCCGATAGATTTCTTTTATTTGAAGTTCGTTGCGAAAAGGATAAATCATCAGATTGGTGGACATTCTCTGAAGAAGGAACAGCATTTTGTCCTCCTTCCGCACCCATATCGGAGCTCACGGGATTTCGAAGTCCTGATGTACTATGAAATGGACCGGATGACGATTCACTCGACGTAGCATTTCCGGTCCCGGGGTGATTCGGCATGTTCTTCTGTTCTTCGTAGGTTTTCCAAAAAGTGCACGATCCTCTGCCTCATCTTTAAAGGTTTCATCAAAACTGTCGGCTTTTCTTTTATCTTCTGACATTTTTAAAACTAGTTATTCTAATAAACAGGTTTTTCGAAGTGCAATACCGATTTAGTATATTACAATCAAAGAAACCGAAAACTTCAGTCAAAATTTTAATATATTTAATATTATAAGAATTTTATATTGAACTTAAAAATTCATAAAACTTGCAAAACATGAAATAGCACACTGTATGCATAACACGCCAGTATTTATAAATTATGTTTGTTGCGCTGACTTCATGCGCTGTACATCATTACAGAGCTTGTGGATATGTAAATTTTGTGACTGGAATGGAATTGCGATGGAAGTAGTTGATAGTGCTGCGAAATGTTACATATTATTCAATTAAACAGTAATTGAATTAGAAATATTTCTAAAATTCCAGATTAGATCTAATTCATGTGTAAGTTTTCATAATTTTAGATATCCCTTTATATAAAAAAAAAAAAAAAAATATCTTCTAAATCTTGCAATCCACATTAAGCAAAATTTGATAACAATGATTCCTGTAGGATGGATTCGAATTTTATTGATTAATCTAATAAGAATTTGCACAATGATAATTTACTTATAGATTTGGTTTGCTGTTTATTACAAATTTAGGATTATTGTAAGAATATAATTGTTTAAAATACATGTATAATGAATTAAATACTTCCTTTGCATTCACATGATTTAAGCAGCTTTGATTTATCAAATCAACTGAAACAAATGCAAGTAAATGTTAGAGAAAACCACTGTTCACCGAAGCGCAGCTTTTTATCCTTTTAATAATATGCATTTTGCATTCAGAAAAGTAGGATTTTACAAGTACTTTATTTTTTAAATTTAACTTTTGGGGTTTTTTAAAGTAAACAATTTAATGAAAAGTTTTCACTCATTGCAAAATAAATGTAAGTAAGAGTTTAAAAAAACATTCTAATTGCAATGGCCTGATGAAAACAGGTTGATTCGAAACTGTGCAAGAGGTGTCAAGCTGAAAGTTTCCTTACCTTTGCAGAAACCGGTAAATACGTTAAATTGTTACGTGAGTGGCTATCACTCTGGCACTCGGTACCACAGGTATCGGGTTCGAATCATGGCGGTACCATACCCTGGCAGTTCGGCGGTACCATGGATGCTGTAATGGTTCGGAATCCTCTTTAAGCTGTAGGTCCCAGTCTCATATGACCGTAGAGCGTCACAGAGCCCAATCAGACTTTTTCTCATCCACATCATTTCCAAACTGTAAAGAGGCAACTCAGCTGTAGGCTCACGGATGTGGTACGGTGTGGTGTAGTAGTAAATCATTAGGCGGCTGGTTTATTCTTCCGTTTTGCGGGGCACCAATTTCAAAATTCTCAGATAGCATAATCAAGGATGCGAATTGGAAGCTGTGATTTCTGATCAAATTTGAAAGTTGAATTGAAATACACGGTACCAAAGTTATGCTGATTTCCTGTTCTTCAAGTTGAGAAAGTCTTTGTCCAGAAGATTTAATGTATCCCATCCCGGCACAGATTTTAACCCAATAAATAAGCTGTCAAATAAACTTCTGTACTCTTTTTCTTACATTACGTGAATGATTAAATTATTGCTATTCTCGTCGTTTATTTTAATGTGCTAAGCGAAAAATAAATTGTTCAAAAAAATTCATTTCTGAACTCACGCTAAAGATAGAAACTTTTTATAACAATAATAACAATATGTTTTATTAGATTATTATAGCAACGCATTTTACCGAGCAGAGTGGCACCGTGGAAGCGTGCTGGGCCCATAACCCAGAGGTCCGTGGATCGAAACCATGCTTTGCTAGTAAACCTTTTTTTTATTTCTGACGATAGATTTTAAACACCAGTTAATGTCCATGTATATAAAAAGGAATTTTCTGTCAAATAAGGAAATAATCTGTCAAATAAACTTCTGTACCTTTTTCTTCAATTATTATGTGAAAGATTTTTAATAAAAACACTTTAGTTCATAAAATGGAATTTTAAACTATTCTTGAATACGATTGCCCTTTTGGAGTTGGAGAAGAGAAATGCCTGAAAACATATAGCGCACGAAACGTCATGTGGGTATTTGTCAATCATTGACGCAACCAGAGAGGAATAAACCACTTATCTAATTAAACTGCATATAATTACGATCAACTGAAATATTTGTAATTCTCTATTTCAGTTCTTATCCAAAAATATATTTGAGGAGAAAACCTCCTTTTCAAACTTAAACTTATCAATTTAAGTTAGTTTAAAAATATGAATTTTTTATCTACGCATGGCAGGTTCACTGAGGAAAGGTTTGAAATTTACGTATAATTTTGATATTTTATTAGTTCAATAATATTACGATATAACTTCAATTCGAAGCATTTTTCCAAGCTACTGTAACTTTACATATATTAAGCATACAATTATTTGTGCAGCTTAAAATCGATTTAAAGTAATGCAGACTTTCACAGAATTTTTTTTACTCTTTGAAATGTCCTTATCAGTTAAAGTAAAAACTATTAAAAACACTCACAAAAATTCCATGGAAAAGTATGTTTTGGATACTTTTACAAATTTGTCTGGTCTTCTGATAAAATGTTTTTTTTTCTTAAATTTTCCAGCGCTTCAACGTAGAACAAAAAGGAGTATATTAGAAGGGGAAAAAATATTTTTTATACAATTAATGTAGAAAAATATAATTAATATTTTAAACCAAGACTCATATACTTGATAAAGAAAAGGAAGTCTCTCATTCTTTAACAACTGTAATAGATTTCATAAAAATTTCAATTTAGTCCAATACGAACAGTCAAACAAACACATCCTACTGATTTATACAGTACAGATGCAAGTAGGTAAAAAATAAATATTTCAATCGAATCAATTGACAGAAACAATTAAAACAAATGGCACGCTATACACCAAAACTATTAATAGCTAATAATGAATTTTAACCGAATTTTTAAAATACAAAAAAGTACTTTTCTGCATTTTTGTTATTAATAATTGATGTAAAAGTTATAATTTAAGCAACTATATCTTGAACATGTGATCAAGGAAATTTAATTCACCATAAAATGCATATTTCAACTCTTCAATAGAACAGAAAATGCAACAGAAATGGATTCAATATAATGACTTCAAGCATCTATCACCACCCTAGTGGATAGAATTATAACACCAGAAGAAGACATTAGTCAATTACACCGATAGAGCAGTATTGCTGGTGACTTCAAAGCCAAACACAGCACATGGTGTTATGATCAAGTCCATTTTACTCACAATTTGTCAAATCTAAAGTATCTCAACATAAACGCCGTTTGTCTCAAATATCGAATTGGGTCAGAAGAGAAGTGACGTCATATGAACCACTACCCTGTCCCCTTTTCAAGATTCCATAAACTCCACCATTAGAGGCAATTCTACGATATTGAGTCTGATACTACGTACAAAATTTGCTTCGATATTCTGTACATTGCAAATTAATTCATACCGACATGTAACATGAATGTAAACTATATTAATTTCTTGTTTAACGCTTTCTCACAGCCCGCTTCGAACAAAGAGTTCAACAAGCAACAGTTTTACTTTAAGATGAACAATTCATACAAAATTGTTTTTTCATGTTGATTTAACGAAGAACAATACTCACTACATACACTATCTGCTGTTATTGTTTTTAGATTAAACTCCCTCACTGCAGCATTTGATTGAATGGTAGCAATGTAGTTGCAATATTAGTGCAGACAAGTGGAGAATCTTGATTTGCATGAAAGGTGTCAGCAAAATTGAAGAATTTACATAAACTAAACATTTTATTATTAATAAATTTAGAACAATATATAAAAACCACAAATTAACACCAATAACTGTACATTTGCAGAAAGATACAGAAATATTCATTTTCATACAGATATTGAAAACAAAGTTTGATTACTAATATATTAAGGCAAAAATGGTTAATAGTAAAATTTTGAAAGCTATAGGTTTGTGTGTAGTGTAGAAGCAACGATTTGAAATATTACAGCAGACTCCATTTATTATTCATGCAAACAAGGATTTTAGATTAAGAATCATTATACCATTTAGAATATTAAAATTTTATAATTAACAAGAGAATCACAGGTAAAACGTGAACGAATCACAACGAAATAATCACAATAAAACTTACAAACTGAATAATAGGCCACTCAAGCACAAACCGACTAATCCTCTTAATGAGAAAAATTCAAGTATTGGAGCCTTATTTTATATACATCAAGTGGCTCTCGAACTTAGTTATTGGGAAGTCATTTTGCATTTCTGATTTAGATCTTTGAACTTTCTTCAACTCTGATTAACTTATTAACACTTTTATCCAATAGCAATTATTCCCCAAAATTTTTGAGAGAACATTCTTTAGCATCGAGATTATAAAAATACTGTATTTACTTATTATTTTCTATGCTGTGATTGCGGAGCTGTTCTGCTTTTAACTTTCCTTGAAAGTCGACGTTAATACAAGCAACGCTAAAGAAAGTTTTTGTAAATTAAACTTTAATCCATTTTATTTTATTTTAAAATTTCACCATTTCATTTAATTTAAATAAAAGAAATTACTATAATTTGTGTAAACTTATAACTTTTTAACTTATATCACAGCTAAACTAAAATCCTGTGGTTGTAGAAGATATAATTTACCCTAAAAACATTTTAAAATAATTGAAATTAATGACACTAAAAACAAAATATGTATTACATACGGTAAGGAAAGAAAATCAAACTCGATGTATCAGAATAATAATTTTATTGCAGAATAAATACAGTGTATCAAATCCTAATATATTTAGAGTGCACCAAATACAGTGCACTGAGTACAAATTATAGTTTCCTAGCACAGTTACCAAACATTTGTATTAAAAATATAAAATACGAACCCTGCACGTTTATTTGCAAATTCAACTCATGCTATTTCATGATGATGTTTCTATATGTTTCTTTCGTCTGTAGGATATAATCATAATGCCTTCAATAGGGCGGCGAAATGCTTCTATCTGGATGTGAATAAGATGACAATGAACTGTTCAAAAATAAGATTCATCGTTCAAAAAAATCTTTAAACACATTTTCTGTATTGTATTATTATTAAAAGGGACAATATTAAATGTATTATGCATTGTAGTCCGGAAATTACATTGTTAAGGAAATAATATTTTTCTACTTCTTTTTTTTTTTTTGTTATATATATATATATATATACATAAAATTATTTGATACTTGAAAAATAATAAAAAAGTGATTGAAAAACTTATCCTAAATAAATTACATTAACGCAATTGTAATGTAAAAACCGTGAGATAAAAAGTCTTTTTTTCGACTTTCAATAAATAGATGATACAGAACTTGAAAATATAGAAAACTGTTCAAATTTTTACTTTAAACATGAGTTTCAAGAGACTTTAAATATATAATTCTACTTGATATTAGCAATTTAATTATAATTGTTACTATAAAAAATTTAGATTTAAGAGGTGGCTTTGTTATAAACATCAGTTTATATCAATGATAGATGAATGAACTTTAGATACTTACACATGAAAAGGTAGGTATTTGTCGTTCACTGGCTTAAGGAGCACTTTAGACCAACAATGGCAAACTATTTCACAATCGTAAACACTTTAAAAAAGTAGAGTGAATACTCAGATATAAAATAAAGTTGATTTAAAAAAACCCAAAAGATAAACTCTACATAAAGAGATGTAAAATATATTTCTAAAAGCACGATAATCTTCAGCACGTAAAATATTATCACTGCGATTCAACTTTGCAGGTTTTAAATTATTTTTATATCTGAATAATTCTGAAACAATTTGTAGAGGGTCTGTAACCTTTACCATCATTTCCATTTCTGACATCAAGTCCATTTTATTCCGAAATGGTGTTGATACCGGAAGACGTTTTTCGAGTTCTATTCCAGAAAATGTGGCTGGATTTTTTATCTGTACTTATTTTTACTGAGCGCCACTTTGTTTTCGCTCAATGAGGATGAACAGGTTTCAATAACTCTAAAACGGAATTTTAATTTAAATAAATTAAGCATTTAAATAATTATAAATATGACATGACATGCAAAGTGCATTTTGAATGGGCATTTTATGCTCGCTATATTATATGTTCTTCAGGTAGCGTTTATTTAAATAAAAAAAATTAACATCCAGAAAAGAACATTTAAGTATGTCTGCTTATAATTGTAGGCAATTAATGCAATTTTAACTTTTTAATGGAAATTATATTTAAATAAACAATATTCAGGAAACTCTCCGTGGAATTTTGTGCTTGGCAACCCCACGAGAGATTACTCATACTCTTAACATATAAACTGCATATAATTGTAGTTCAGTTCTAGTTCCAGTTCAGCTTTATTCAGTTCTTTTAAACTATTCTTGAATACGATTGCGCATTGTGGAGTAGGAATATAGAAATTATTCAAAACACATGGTCCATGAAACAGCAAATGGGATTTTGTTACTCTTTGACGCAACCACAAAGGAATAAACGACTTAGCTAATTAAACTGCATATAATTACGAACAACTGAAATATCTGTAATTCTCTATTTGTCTTATTCAAAAATATATTTGAGGAGCTATAGTCCTTTTTCAAAATTCAAATTATCAATTTAAGTAATTTTAAAAATATGAATTTCTTATCCACACATAGCTGTTTCAGCGTTGAACGGTTTGGAATTTACGTGGAATTTTGATATTTTATTTGTTCAATAATCTTACGATATAATTTCAATTCGAATCAATTTTCCTATTACTGTAACTTTAGATCCATTAAACATTTAATTGTTTTTGCAGCTTAAAATCGATTTAAAGTAACGCCGGCTTTCACAGGATTCCTTACTTTTAAAAATTATTAAATTTGAAAATGAAAAAAAAAAATATTTTAAAAATGTATTAAAATAAAATTTATTAATTTATTAAAATATTCACAAAATTCCTTTGGAATTTTTTATCTTATATTCCGATATCATACGTAATTTTTCTTAATTTTCCTGCACTTCAACACAACATACAACAAAAGTAGTATGTTAGAGGGGAAATAAATTTTAATACAAATAATGTAGAAAAAAATTTAAATACTACTTTGTATATTTGAATATTTTTTTAGTCTACTTTTACTTTAGACAACTGTAATTGATTTCACAAAATTTCAATTCAATCGAATACGAACAGGCAAACAAAAAAATCCTACAGATTTATATAATGCAGATATAAATAGAAAAATACAAAATATTTAATCGAATCAATCGACAGAAGCAATAATTTAAAAAATGACACGCAATAAACCAAAACTATCAATAGCAAATAATGAACTTTATCCGTATTTTTAATTTTATTATCGAAATAACAAATTCATTGCATATCTTGATTAAAAATTGATGTAAAAGTAAATTATATTTTAACTATACATTGACCAAATGTTCAACCAAATTTAAATTGCCATGAAGTGCATTTTCCAAAAACCGTCATTGAAAACTCTCCAATAAAAACACAAATGGACTCGATATAAAAATTTAAAGCATCTACCACCCCTAGTTGATAGAATTATTACATCAGAAGTGGACACTTTAGTCAATTACAGTGATAGAGCGGTATTGTTGGCGACTTTAACGCCAAACACAACACATAGTGTTATGATCAAAGCAATTTGAGTAACAATTGGTCAAATGTAAAGTATCTCAACGTAAACAATCTGACAATCCTGTGCTCTTCTGCAATCACCAATAGTACTTTGGACATGACAATCATTAAAAATTACAGCGCAACATTTCTCTCAATGATGACTCAAAAGAAACATAATTGTGCGATATTAAACCGAAATATCGAATTGGGTAAGAAAAGGAGGGACGTCATATCAACCCCTACCCTGTCCCCTTTTCAAGAATCCATCAACTCCAACATTAGAGACAATTGTACAATATTGACTCCGATACTAGGTGCAACGTCTGTTTTGATAGTTCTCTACACTACAAATAATTTTATACGGTGATTCAACATGAATACAAAACTACATTAATTTCTTGTTTAATGCTATCTCACTGCCCGCCTCGAACAAAGTTTAACAAGCAACACTTTTATTTTCAGATAAACAATTTATTCAAAATTGTTTGTTGCATATTTCTTCATGAGATACACGATACAAACACATTGTCCGCTATCTGCTGTTATTGTTTTTACATTAAAGTCACTCACTGAAGTGTTTGATTTAATGGAAGCAATGTAGAGGTATTATTAGTGTAAACAAGTCGAGAATCTTTTGATTAGCATGAAAGGTGTCAGCAAATTTAAAGAATATACATGAAACTAACCATTTTATTATTAATAAATTTAGGACAATTTTAAGAAAACGAATAAAACTTACAAATACACACCAATAACTATACATTTGAAGAAAAGTACATAAATATTCAAATTCATAAAATTATTGAAAACAAAGTTTGATAAATATTTAAAGACAAAAAAAAATTCCACGATGTTTTTCTGATATAATTTTGAATGCATCTAAACAAAATCAGGCTTCTTTCACAGGATATTAACAATCATTATTTTTGTATCGATGGTTAGAAATATTACTACAGATCTTAAAAATTGTATAAACTTACATAATTTGTTAAAATATTAATATAAATTACACGTTAGAGATGCATTTAATAAACATTTTACTACAGAGACGTTGCATATACAGTATTAAAAATCCATTTAATATTCATTGATGTATTAATATCATGCCTGTAAATCTGAAATTTTCAAAACCACAAAATAAAATTAATGCCTAAACAAATTAATTTAAAGCCCATATAGAAATGAGTATTTTGAATCTAAGCCAATGGAATTTTTGAGAGCACCTATACTAAAAATATCGATTTTACAATTACACTAAAAAGTATTTTAAAGCCAATTAAAATATGTTTACTACATTCTGATTTAAAAACGCATATTTCACGATAAAAAAAATTTTACATTCCTTAAATTTAGCATTAAAATTTATTATTCATGTAAAAAAAAAAAAAGATTCTAAATTAAAATTCTTCATACCTTATATATTTATAAAATTTGATAATTAATACAAGGACCACATGTTAAACGTGAAATTATCACACCGAAACAATTACAATAAAACTTTCAAATAGAATAATTCAAGCACAAACCGACTAATTCTCATAATGAGAAAAATTAAATTATTGTAGGCGTATTTAATGTATTTCAAGAGTATATCAAACATAGTTATTGGACAGTCACATTAGTTTTAATTTACAGTTTTGAATTATCTTTAACCATTGTTAAATTAATTAGAACTGTTAAACAATAGTGGCCTTGGCCCAAAAGTGTTGGAGAACGTTCTTTTGTATCGAGATTAGTTAACAGAGTAAACTACATTTGACATAAACAAAAAAAATCTATAAATTTATCAAAAATTAAATTGTAAACACTTACTAACACTGAGAGAACATTACTACAGTTTTTACATTGATGAGATTGCAGCGACTCCTTCGAGTAGAAATAAACATCACAAACGGGGCATTTTTCCTTATGTTCAGAATGGTATCTTTTCAAGTGTCCCTGCAGTGATTTTTTTTTTGGGAGTTTCAAAAGCGCAATAGTCACAATGTAATATTATTCCGGAGTGAATTTCCTTGTGAGATTTGAGATTGGACGATTGAGTGAATGTTTGTTGGCAAATTTCGCAGATGTGCGGTCTCTCCCCGGTGTGAATAAGTATGTGATCTTCGAGATGATGTGAGCGTTTAAATGCCTTTTGCAAAGTATTGCACACGAACGGCCTCTCACCGGTATGAATACGCATGTGAGCATTTAGATGAGACAAGAAAGGAAATTCTCTTTTGCAGACATCACACACGTGTTTCTTTCTTTGGCCCTTGGTCTTAGAAGAACTCAAAGCTGAGCTCGAATACTCTTCAGAACTTGCAGAAGTACTACTTTGAGTCTTTTGACAGCTGTTGATTTCACCGTCTCTTATCCCGTCTGTTTTGTAGGACGCTCCCCTGATGCTCAGGTCAAGAGGCTGACATCTACTTTCGTTAAGATTCATTTCACAATAATGCGTTTTTTTATTCCACACACTACATTCGGTTGAAGAGTCTTTAGTACCCGATATATTTCTTTTATTTGAAGTTGGCTGCGACAAGGAATATTCATCAAATTGTTGCACGTTCTCTGAAGAACGGACAACATTTTGTCCACCTTCCGCATCCTTATCGGAGCAGATGTGACTTCGAGGTCCTGACATACGAAGAAATAGATCGGATGTAGGTTCATTTGATGCATCTCCAACATTTCCTCTAGCAAGCTGATTCTGCACGTTACTTCCTGCTGGTGCTCTTCGAAGGCTTTCAAGAACTGACGTGTTCTCCTCCTCATCTGAGGAGATTTCGGCAAAACTATCGAATTTTTCTTCCTTCCTTTGACATTCTTAAAATTAGTAATCCAAATAGCTCTGTTTTTCAAATTGTTATAGTGATTTAGAATGTTACAACACAAGGCACCCAAAATTATACTTTTTAAAATTATAAAAATTTTCTATTTAACTTAAACAGGACATAAAACGTAAAATAGCACGCTGTATTCATAAAACACTAGTATTTATAAATTATGTTTGTTGCGCTGACTTCATGCGCTGTGCATCATTACAGAGCTTGTGGATATGAAAATTTTTTGACTGGAATGCAACTGCGATTGTAGTTGTTGATGAAGCTGCGAAATGTTACATATTATTCAATTAAACAGCAATAAAATTAGAAATATTTCTAAAATTTCAAATTAGATCTAATTCGTGTGTGAGTTTAAAAGATTTTTGATATTCCATTGTATAACAAAATAAAAAAATATCCTCTAAATCTTGCAATCCATGTTAGCAATGATTCCGGTGAGGACGGATTCGAATTTTGTTGATTAATCTAGTTAGAATTCTTGCCCAAAGTAGAAGTTTAAGGTTATTGTAAGAATATAATACCTTATTGATTACTTACTTATTCGTGTAATAACTGGTACCTAAGTTAAATTGTCAGGCGGCTTTTTTTATTCTTCCGTTTAGCTGGGGCAGCAGTTTCAAAGCTTTCAGACACCGTAACTGAGGATGCGAATTTGAAGTTCTGATGGCTAATGGAATCTTAAAGCTAAATTGAGATGCACGGTGCACTCCAGAGTTCCAGTTCTTCAAGTTGAAAAAGTCATTGGTCAGAAGATTTATTGCATCCAATCCCAGCTCAGAGTTTTTTCATCATCTGATTTCTGGTCTCCTTCCCACCTGAGTCGTCGCCCGATGGCAACATGCGTGCAGAAGGGCTGAGGTTCGAATCTTTGGGTGGCGTTCTGTAGTTCATGTTTTCAGGAACATGGAGTCTCGATTGCCAGTTTTCGATAGTCGAATCAGGCCTGTTCAGCCTTCGATGGTCAGTTTGCCTCTGGGAGTTATCAGGTTTATCTTCCACATGGCACCCTAAAATGCTGCCACAAAGCAATATCCAAAATTCAAGGCCCTTCCTTTTTCTTTTACCTGCCGTGCATGAGATCAACCAATGCTCCATCCTCATCTTCCTATCTAGTTGATCCTATGTAGTCCTAAGTACAGGAGTGTGGTTCTGTGGAAAACTTAATTTATTATTCCCTACGACATTCTTGTCCGTGATGGTAATCCAAAGAAGGAATAGTAAAAAGTCCTACAATGGGATTTAATCTTGCGCCCTAGAGCTCTCGTAAGCTTTGCCTACTTTTAGTATTTTCTTTCATTTAGTCCTGATATTTAAAACATTATTTAGAAAGTATTGAAAATCTCATTATTTATAGATTTTCTTTAATGTAATTCTTTCACTGTGAACCAAACCTTGTAGAAATTTAAGAATTGAAACAACTGTAGATATCTGTTATTATAAACGACGAAACAAACGCCAATACAGGCATTGCAGAGTAATAAATAAATGATTAGATTTCACATGGTATGTTAGTTGAGAGTACTTTGAGTAACGAATAGCTGCATTAAAAAACCACAGGATCAAAAATAAAATCTGTACTAAAATATCAAGCATTACGCTGAGTGTTGTGACTAGTGGTTGCATGACCATTAAGGCATTAAATTAATATTTTCCTGAAAATTGTTTAATTATAAGCATTAAAGTTTCAATTATTACATAAATAGAACAAAAATCTTTAGAGAAGAGATTAATTAATAACCAAAACAAGAAATAAAAGAGCATTTTTTCTTCTTTTTAATTGTTTTTATTCTATCATTCAAATTATAAAAA
This sequence comes from Caerostris extrusa, assembly GCA_021605095.1. NCBI lineage: Eukaryota > Metazoa > Arthropoda > Arachnida > Araneae > Araneidae > Caerostris > Caerostris extrusa. Next base: position 68,636 of record BPLR01013058.1, read on the forward strand.
AAATTTGGATAAATATTTTATCGGGCAATTGCGCAGATCGAAATTTTCTGATTGTTTTATTAACAGATTCGAAAAAAAACTTTTGCTCATGGTCCTCGGTTTTTTTCCTTCATGTACAGAAGATTTTAAATATTATTGGTGGTAAATCATAGACATTTTTTTCTATTTTCAATATTTAAATGGTAGTGTTCATAAAATTTTAAATTCTAAAATTTAATTGAACGTTTTGGACAGTTAAACAAATCTTACCTCTGTTTGTAAAACATCTTACTTAAAATCTTAATTATGGAAACTTAATTATGATGTTCATTAGGGAAAAAAAAAAAAGTGTTCTTAATTTTTCCAATCGTCTTGAAAATAAATACAAATAATTGTTGCCCTTCCAAAAGAAGTTTTTTTTTTTTTTTTTCTATTACTATTTTGTATTCGTCAATACTAATAGTAGTTCAAGGGCATTTTGTTTTCATCTTTTTCAAGAGCATTTGTTTTTTCTGCGGAAGTTCCTTTCTTTTATTGAATTTAAGGGAATGTTGGATAAAATGCGCGTTGCCAAGTATCATATGCCTCCATCTTGTCAAATGGCAGATAACCTTTTCAATAACTAAACTCAAATACTGTTTTCCATAATCTGCACTCACTTCATACTTACAAGTGCATATAATGGAACATCATTGTATATCAGCGAATTTTTTTTAAACGACAATGTTAGAATGATAGCGATCTAAAAATATTTTTAAATGTTCTTGTGCGCATTAACGGCTCATAGAGGCACTTCTTCGCGTTCTACACCATTCGTTGGTCCCACACTATCAATCGTGATATCAATAGATATCAATCGTGAACAAAATATGCCCCTGAAACCACGCTCTGCCAGTAAACCTTTTTCTTATTCTTGACGATGGTTTATTGACGCCAGTTAAGGTCCATGTACATAACAATGAATTTTAGCACTATAAATAATCTGTGAAATAAATTTCTGTACACTTTTCTGACATTAATATGCGAAAAGATAAAATTGTTGCTACACACGTCGGTTATTTTAATGTGTTAAGCTAAGAAAGTATAATTTGTTAAAAAAAAATATTTTTGAACGTATTGTAAATGTTTAACATTTTCATAACAATATGGTTTATTCGCAACAAGCTTTACCGAGCAGAGTGCTGCAGTGGAAGCATGCTGGGCCCATAACCCAGAGGTCCGTGGATCGAAATCACGCTCTGCTAATTTTTTTTATTTCTGACGAAAATTCTAAGGTCAGTTAATGTCCATGTATATAAAATTAAATTTTTCACTATAAATAAAAATGTTGAATAAACTTCGGTAAATTTAGTTACAGTAATATGTGAAAGGTAAAATTGTTGCTAAATACTTTAACACACTAAAATAAACAAACTAAAAAAGTGTAAATTGGTAAAAAATAACTTTTGAACAAACGGTAAAAATTTAACATTTTCATAACAATATGTTTAATTATATTATCAAAGTTTTCTACCGTGCAGAGTGGCGAAGTGGAAGCGTGCTGGGCCCATAACCCAGAATCATTCAAAGCACATTGTCCACGAAACATCACTTTTTTACTTTGTCACTCACTGACGGAACTAGAGATGAATATACCACTTAGCTAATAACTGCATATAATTGAAGGTTTGCGAACATCTGAAATATTTGTAATTCTCTATTTCAGTTGCCTTATACAAAAATATATTTGAGGAGTGAAAGTCTTTTTCAAAATTCAAATTATCAATTTAAGTCAGTGTAAAAGTGGAAAGGTTTGGAATTTACGTGGAATTTTAATACTGTATTTGTTCAACAATCTTACGATATAATGTGAATTAATACTCTCTTAATGATGTCTCAAACAATTGATATTAAATTGAAATATCGTATTGGGTAAGAAGATGAATGACGTTATGTGAACCAATACCCTGTCCTCTTCTCAAGATTCCATCAACTCCACCATTAGAAGCAATTCTAATATATTGACTCTGATACTAGGTCCAACATCTGCTTTGATAGTTCTGTACATTGCAAATAATTTTATTCGGAGATTTAACAGGAAAGTAAAACTATTTTAATTTCTTGTTTAACGCTATCTCACAGCCCACCTCGAACAAAGAATTCAACAAGAGACACTTATTTTTAAGATGAAAAACAATTTTTTTAATAAATTGTTCATGTTCAATACCCAAAGTGAATAATATTCAGGAGATGTTCTGTACATAAACGTAACATTGATTTTAAAACAATAGAAAATCGTGGACAATCTCACTCACTGAAGTATTTCATTTAATGGAAGCAATGCAGGTGTAATATTAGTGTAAACAGGTGGATAATCTTATAGATTTGCATAAGATATGCTACCAAAATATAAGAATATACATCAAACTAAGCATTTTATTATTAATAAATTTAGAACAATATATAAAAAAGCCATTTATTAACACCAATAACTGTACATTTGAATTAAGATACAGAAATATTCATCTTCATACAAATATTGAAATCAAAGTTTGATTAATAATATTTAAAGGCAAAAAACAACATGTTTTAATGGTTAATAGTAAAATTTTCAAAGCAATAAGTGTGATTTAGTGTAGATGCAAAGAATATTAATAATCATCGTTTTAATCAATGGTTACAAATATTACAACAGATTCTAAAATTTTAGAAACATCCATAATTAGATAAAATATCAGTATAAAAACACATTATAGATGCATATAATACACATCTGGCTATAGATACATCCATTGCATAGAAACGAGTAAAAATCCATTTAATATTCATTGATCTATTAATATAATGCTTCAAAATCAAATTTTCAAACTACAAAATATAATTAACCCCTTACAGCAATTAAATTAAAACTCCAATTAGAAATGAATATTTTAAACCAATAGAATGTTTAAAATCGCCTGTATATAATATATTGATTTTACAAATATGCTAACAAATATTTTAAAGTCACTTAAAATATATTGAATACATTCTATCTTAAAGATTCTATCTTTAAGTGACATTTCAAAATAAAGGTAAAAAAATTTTACACTTAAATTTAGCATTAAAATTTATTATCCATGTAAACAAGGATTTTAGATTAATATCATTATATACCCTTTAAAATCCTAAAATTGTTAATTAACAGGAGAAGCGCATGTGAAACGTGAACGAATCTAAAGGAAACAATTACAATAGAACTTTTAAATAGAATAATAGGCTACTCAAGCATAAAACGAATAATCCTCATAATGAGAAAAATTCAATTATTGTAACCGTATTTAATATATTTCAAGCGTCTCTTAAATTTAGGTATTGGGCAGTCCCTTTGCATTTTTGATTTAGAGCTTGGAATTGTGTTTAAAGCTTTTTAAATTTATTATCAATTATTTCGAATAGCAGTTATTTCCGAACAAAGTGTGAGAGAGAATGCTTTTGATTATCGAGATTAGATAACAGTGTAAACGACATTTGGCATGAACCAAAAATAAATGCCTCACAGTTAAGCTACATAAATTTTTTAAATCCTTATTAATGCTAAGAGTCTGTTACTATATTTCTTTACATTTATGAGACTGCAGCAAACCTTTCGAGTTGAAATATTTATTACAAACAGGGCAATTTTCCCATATGCTCAGAACGATATTTTTCCGAGTGTCTACCCAGCGAACATTTATGGTCAGTTTCAGAATCACAACAAACACAATTTAAATTTGTGCCAGAGTGAATTGCCTCGTGATCTTCAAGATGTGACTAATGGGTAAATAACTTTTGGCAAGTTCTGGAGATGCACGGTTTCTCACCGGTGTATAAACGTACGAGAGTAGAGATTTGAGGGTTGATTAAAGTCATTTTGGCAAGTATGGCGCACGAATGGTTTCTAACCTGTGTGAATACGAATGTGAGCCTTTAGATTAGACAAGCCAGAAAATTATTTTTTGCAGTCAACACACACGTGTTTTTTTCTTGGTCTCTTGAATTCTTAGAAGTACTGAAAGCTGACCTCGAACACTCCGCAGACCTAGTGGAAATATTACTTTGTATCTTTTGACAGCTGCTGTTTTCACCACCGCTTATCCTGTCCGTTTTGTACGAAGCTCCCCGATGCTAAGGTCAAGAGGTTGACAACTACTTTCTTAGGGATTCATTTCACAATAATGCATTTTTTTATTCCATACACTACATCCGGTTAAAGCGTCGTTAGTATTCGATATATTTCTTTTATTTGAAGTTGACTATAACAAGAAATATTCAGCAGATTGTTCCACGTTATCTGAAGAACGGACAACATTTTTGTCGTCCTTCCGCGCCGATATCGGAGCAGAGGGATTTCGAGGTTCTGATATATGATAGAACAGATCAGATGATGGTTCATTTGACATAACATTTCCACTCCCGGGGGCGATTCTGTATGTTACGTCCTACTTGTATTCTTCGTACAGTTTCAAAAATTGCCGGGTCCTCTTTGTCATCTCTGAAGGATTCATAAAAACTGTCGGCTATTCTTTTGATCTTTTGACATTTTTTAAACTAGCTATCAAAATAACTTGTTTTTCAAAAGGTAATAGCGATTTAGTATATTACAATCTAAGACACTTAAAACTTCCGTGAAAGTTTTAATTTATTTAATGTTATAAAAAATTTTATATTTAATACAAAATGGGCATAAAAGTTGCAAAACATAAAATAGCACACTGTATTCATGACACGGCGTATTTATAAATTATTTGTTGCGCTGATTTATGCGCTGTACATCATTACAGAGCTTGTGGATATGTAAATTTTGTGACTGGAAGGGAACTACGATGGAAGTTGTTGTTGGGGCTGCGAAATGTTGCATGTCATTCAATTGAAGAGTAATGAACTTAAAATTATTTCTAACTTTCAATTTAGATCTAGTTCGTGTGTCAATTTAAAGGTTTTTAGATATACCATTGTATAACAAAATAAAAAAAAATGTCCTCTAAATCTTACAATCCATGTTAACCAAAATGTGATAACAACCTTCCGGTGAGGATGGATACGAGTTTTGTTGATTAATTTAATTAGAATCCTTGCATAAAGTCGAAGCGTAGTCTTATTGTAAGAATGTAATTACTTTAAATATGTAAAATGAATTAAATACTTCTCTTTTCATTGAACTGAATTATGCAGCTTTATTTTTATCAAATCAAGTGAAAACAATACTACTAAATGTATGAGAAAACCAATGTACAACCGAAGCCCAGCAATGTATCCTTTTAATATTTTTTTCATTTGTCATTAAGAAAAAAGAAGAAAGCCACAAGTATTTTATTTTTGAAATTAGTATTTTACTTTTGAGGACAATTTGAAGTAACGGATTTAATGAAAACTTTCACTCATTGTAAAGTAAATGTAAGGAAGAATTTTTCTACAAAAAATTCTAGTTCGAGATGCCTGGATAAAAAAAGTTGGATTCGAAGCCGTACAAGAGGTGCCGAGCTGAAAGTTTTCTTACTTATGCTTTAACCGGTAAATACATTAAATCGTTAGGCGGTGGTGCTATTGTTCAGTTCGGCAGGGGATAGCAGTTTCAGGTAGAACTCGCAAACACCATAATCGAGGATGCAAATTAAAAATTATGATGTCTAATCGAATCTTAAAGTTGAAATGAAATCCACGGGGCACCCCAGGTAAAGCTGTGTTCCTGTTCTTCAATTTGAGAAAGTCTTGGCCAGAAGATTCACCGCATCTAATCTCGGCACAGAGTTTTTTAGTATCTGATTTCTGGTCTCCTTCCCCGCCCGAGTCGAAGCCCGATGGCAACATGCGTGCAGGAGGGCTCAGGTTCAGATCCTTGCAGACCTTTTTGTAGTGACTGCTTTCAGAAAAGAAGAGACACGATTGCCAGGCCGCCTGGTTGGAGGTTTTCAGGATTTTTCCCCGTATAGCACTCTAAAAATGCACCCACCAGGTGCTACACAAATTCAAGACTCTTGTTGTCCTTTAGTGGTGTCTATGAGAACTACAAATGCCCTCCATCCAATTTTTAACTATTGGATTCTATATAGGCCAAGGTACAGTGATGAGTTGCTGAGGAAATAAAATCCATTGTATTATATACTAAGACATTCCAGTCCATGATGTTAATCCAAAGGAGGAAAAGTAAAATTCCCACAATGAGATTTAATCTTGCGCCCTAGAGCCTTTTCACTCGTAACTTTGCCTACTACTACTTTTTTACATTCAGTCCTTATTTGCTTAACATTATGTAGAAAGTGTTGAAAATCTTAATATAAAGAGATTGGTACGAATCCTGATATTCTTCACTGTGAAAGAAACCGCGTAAAAATTTAAGAATTGAAATAGCTGTAGATATCTGTTACTGTAAATGGCTAAAAAACGCTCATGCAGGAACTGCAGAGTAATGAATGTTCGTTGCTTTCATGGTCTGATAGGTGAGAGTACTTTGAGTAGCAAATACATGCATAAAAAAAAGCATTGGGTCAAACATAAAATCAAAACTAAATTATAAAACCAAGCATCATGCGTAGTGTTGTGCCTAGTGACTGCGTGACCGTTAAGGCATTAAATTAATTGTTTGACTGTAAAAGTTGTTTAACAAAAGCGTTAAAGTTTCAAATATTGCATGAGTAGAACAAAAAAATCTTAAGAGAATGTAATTAATAAAACAAATAAGAAACAAAATAGCTTTTTGTTCTTCTTAAATTTTCTTTATTCTATCAGTCAATTTCTGAAACAATATGATTAAAATTTTTTGGGGGAAAATCGATACTTGAATTTTTCAGAATGTTTTATTAACACATTCTAAAAATAATTTTAATTCAAAACCTCCATTTTACCTTTCATCTGCAGGAGATTTTGAACAGTGTTGGTGCTAAATCATGAACAATAATTATTTTCCATTTTTTAAAGTTAAAAGGATGATGTTCATAAAATTTTAAATACTAAAAATTTAATTGGCTTGGGATATTTTTGAAAAAAAATATTGTATATATTTCTAAAAACTTTTCTTTATTAATCTTAATTAAAATATTCATTAGGGGGAAAATATAAAAAAGGGGTTCTTAATTTTTCCAAATGTCTTGAAACTAATTTCCACATACAAATAAATGTTGCCATGCCAACATGAAGATTTTTTGTGTTAATATTTTGCATTCCTCAATTTTAATAGTAGTTCAATAGCATTTTTGTTTTCATCAACAACGTGTGATGTATCTTCTGCGAAAGATCTTTCCGATTGAATTTAGAGGAATGTTGGATAGAAAGCACGTTGCCATGTAGCTTATTTTTATTTCATCTCCCTCCATCTTGTCTTATGTTTAGCAGAT
>BPLR01013059.1:0-12376 GCA_021605095.1 Caerostris extrusa
AGCGGGATAGGTGATCTTTTTTTTTGTGAAGGACATAATCCTGAATAGTTATAGATTTGCTGCTTGCCGTATGACTCAGATGGAGTAAAGAAATGGAAAGATAAATTAAGGTACTAAGTGGGAAGAATTAGTTGGTAACAGGAATTGTGATACCAAGATTTAGTTTTTCACTCTAAATATTGTTTGTGTGAAGCGACTATTGTCTTTTTCCAGACATCAAAAGGGGCTCCAGGGAAGAAAATAGGGCTGAAATGAAGTAGTGATTGCCGAAACTGAGACCTGTTTTGAGAAAAAGACAAATGGTCTTAGAAAAAAAGGCTTCGAAATTAGAGGAAAGTTGGAATGAATATATCACACTTGAAAGAGCCTGTTGACGAATAAAGTCGAATTTCTAACAAAGAAATTCGTTTCTCATTTAATTTTACTGAAATAAGACGAAATTGAATTTCCTATGTCTATAGGTTCTCCAAAATATATTTATTTTATAAAGATCTATTTTAAAATTCAAGCAGTGGTAGAATTAAAAATTTTTTATGTATCTACAAAATATCTTGAAATCCCTTTAGTCCTAAACCACACATAATCTACCAACCAAAGCCTTCTATTATTGCAATGGATTCAGCTACATTATTCGTCACCATATTCCACTAGTCTATCCTACAAACAAGAGTGCACTTCTATGCAAGCCACCATATCCTGCCCAATAGCCACTGGAAATACCTGAAGCCCTTATTCAAAACCAGGGCATGTGCTATTGGCCAACACTTATCCCAAAGAATACACATCTGGCTTAAGAACTAAAGAAAAAAAAGAACAAAGTAGAAAGTGGTAGGATATATCACATTTCTAATCCTCACGGTTACCAATGAAATCTGAGGGAAAAAAAGGAGGGTGCAAAAATATCAATGAAAACGATATAAGAAAATACGAATACTCCCCTCCATCACCTTCGAAGGTTCTAGAACAAATGAAATTGTGGAAGGGTATTGATTAGAGTGGAGGAAGTCTGGGGATGTGAGGCTTCAGAGGAAACTGCTCAGCTGCGTTTACGTTGGTACTATTGCCAGGAAAAGTGGGTAAACATCTTTCACATATCCGGGGATAGCTGGGATACTAAGACTCCAGTAAAAGTCTCCCGGAAAAAAAAAAAAAACTGGAGTGGGGCTCAAAAAACGGATCGAAAGGATCAGAGTGCATCAGACAGCGGGATAGGTGATCTTTTTTTCTAAAGGACATAATCCTAAATAGTTATAGAGCTGCTGCTTTTGCAGTAAGACTCTGGCCTAGTGAAGAAATATAAGAGATAAAATCAGGTATTAAATGCGAAGAATTAGTTGGTGACAAACATTGTGATATCAAGATTTAGTTTCCACTCTAAGTATTGTTTGTCTGAAGTATTTATTTATTGGTAGCAAAAATTATTACGAATTTAGCTTTGATATACTCAAATTACAAAATTTTTTTAATAATTTAGCATAGATACTCAAATTACAAAAAATTATTCAGAATTTAGCTTTGATACTCAAATTACAAAAATTATTATGAATTTAGCTTTGATACTCAAATTACAAAAATTATTAAGAATAATATATTTTTATTTTGATAAAAATTGAAAATAATGTATTTTAGTTTGATAGAAATCAAATAAAATTCAATTTGCTATGCCTGCAGGTTATTGTAAACTCTCCAAGATATATTTATTTGATAAGGAATTATTTTAAAATTCTAACCCTTTTTTTTTTTTTATTTTTAATGCAGCTGGCAAACACTTAGACAATTGTCTCGGATGCCTTCAGGCAAGTGCTGCACAGACGTTACTCACTTAACACTGCCCAGTAGGTGCGTGTAGCTTGAAGATAAGCTAGTAAATGCTTTGAAGACACGAAGTAACAATAAAGATTGGTACTTTTCGGTATATTTATTTATCATAAAAATAGAAAGTTTTGAGTGTATGATTAAAATTAATAAAATTAAAAATAAAATATAAAATTAATATAATAATTTTTAATATTATATTAAATAAAAATAAAATATATTTTTTTGATGACGTAAAAATAAAAACACTGTTTAAATTAGTATTAAATATTGTAACTATAACGTCTTTAAAAACTCTCAAAAAAATTTAAAAATATCTCATTATCAATTTTTACCTTAAAAAGTTATCATTAATATTGTGCATTCTCAGAAAAGTTGGAAATATCTGAAAGATTGAGTGATTTTATATATATATATATATATATATAAATGGTTTTGTTTTTTACACATAGAAAAGAAAGCTTTCAGTTTGGATGGATGACTGTTAGTGGTTCCGAATCCACATTAAACTGTTTATCCCGGTCTAATTAGCTTAAAGTGTGTACAAAAGGACCATACAGCAACAAAGCAAACCAAACTTGGAATAGTAATCTAAAATAGCAGCCCAGCAGGTTCAATCACCAATCTAAAGTAAAAATTTGGTGGATAATGTGGAGAGTGCTCCTGTAGTCGTGATATTCTGTCAAGAAAATGATCCTCAGACAATAACTACTGAAGTGGTAGAATGCATTCCCAGAACCAGAAACAAAGAAATGAACGTATTACCAGACAATACTGAAATCATCACTTATTCTAAGTGATGAATACGTGAATATAGAGATACCTGAGGAATTTCTTAGAAGAATAAGGATATATGAGATATATATATGTGAAAAAATTTAACGATTGTATTTCCATTAACGTTGAGAAAATATTTTGTCACAATTAATATTCAGCTTCTTTTGTTTACCCCAAAGCATTATATTAAGAAAAATTAAAGTGTTATTCTTTTGCACAAAAGTTCAATACCTATAAATCATGAAAGAGGGAATAATTAATTATTTTACAGAAATACTACTTATTCGATACAAATTACAAATTTGGATTTCATGAAAATAAAAGCTTGTTAAAAATTAATTCATTAGCTTTTTTTTTCGCGTTATTGTATTCATGCAGGGTACATGTATTCAAACGGTCACTTTGTGCAGTACATGTGTTCGTCTGCTAAGGTTAAGATTACAGATAGCGTTGTATTTTGAAAATCAATTTTTCCCTATAAATTTGTATCATTTACATTCCACATGATAATGTACTTATTTAAAAAGTTTCTTTAAAAAATAAAATTACGCTGGCTTTTTGGTTAGCTTTTAAAAAAAAAAAACAGCAAAAATAGATGGCGAAGTTAGACGGTATGAGGAGTTAAGACATTTTTCAACAAGATAGAATAATAATTTATTAAATTAAATGGTTATTACCAATGCAATAAAATGTACAAAGCAAATATTTAGATTTTATAAATAAAAAAAAAAAAAGATTGTTAAAAATTAATCTATGCAGTTTATTTTAAATTTATTATATTCATATTGGCACAATCTTTTAAGCATAGGATTACAAATTATGCTTTATTTTCAAATTAATTAAATCCAATTTTCATCTCTAAATTTGTTTCAATTACAGTGCTAATACATCTGACAGCATATTTACGGGGAAAGGGTATTCAAAAAATAAAATAACGCTGACAGGCGGTTGCAGTAAGTAAAGGTAGCAAAAACAGTTACAGTTAAAGCTATCAGAAATGAAATCTTTCAGAAGGATTTTAAGTCTGACTTTAAACCCCTCAGGGTTTGTAACTAAAGGAAAGTGCATTTATTCTATAATGTATACCGAGATGAGGAGTTCCATTTGAGTAAATTAGAACGACTCTTCGAATCTTTTAGTAACAAAAATGTATCATTTGAGAAGTTGATAAAAAATATTGCGACAGGAGAAATGTTGTGTTATTATTTTTTATTTTCAATTTCTAGAATTCATCCATTAAGTTTTTCAATAGTTTGGTTTGGTTTGTAGCTCTACGGTGTCCTTCTGTGCACATTTTAGGCTAATTAGACCGATACCCATGCCATTCCCAAAATTCGAACTTGAAGTCTGTGGTACCAAAGGAGCCATAACGCTAGCCAATTAGCCATCAGGCCGGTACATTAACAAGGTTTGGTTTGTCGCTCTATGGTCATTTTGTGCACACTTTAGGCCAATTATACTGGGACCTACAGTTTAATGTGGATTGCGAACTACTAACAATCATCCATGCCACAACCAAGATGTGAACCTGAAGCACCAACAGCCAGAGCGTTAGTCTCATTACCATCAAGCCATCTATTTAATGTTTACTAAAAACAAATTTTATATTGATTTTAAAACATGTCTTAATTAGAATGATTAGGATAGTAAGTTTCTGGTTTTCAAGCGAACTTGTTAAATAGCTGATGCTGCAATTAATAATAAATTTAATTTAAAAGTTAGTAAACTTGATTAATTACAACACAAGATACGTTAACTGTTCAAGATCACTTCATCAATTAGAGTTAAAAAAACGTTTGATGTCGTCCATAAAAGACAATTTGAGGACAATAGTTTGGTTTGATTTGGAATAGAAGTTATTCGGTGCTCTACGGTCATTTTGTGCATATTTTAGGCTAATTAGACCGGGACCTAGTGGATTCCGAACCACTCAGAAGCATCCATGCCACCGCGAAAGTTTTCCAATAAGTACACAATAAGTTCTCTACATTTTTGAGGTTTTCGATTTTATGTGATATCAATTAAATTCTATTTAATTATAATTTTAAATATTATAAAATATTATTAATCTTTAACATACAGTGCATTGTTTTCTAAATATATCAAAAGTTTCGCACCTTTTCATCTCTTCCTATTATAAATTACTACTGTATCCAGAAAGGAAGACCAATTTTCAATTTAAAATTGGCTGGCAATTTAAATCCCGTGGTTTATGGAATTTCATTTTTTTAGGTTGCTGGCATTATCCTTTACATGTGTGTGAAATTCGACGTCAAAATATTCATTAGTGTTTGAGTTACGCTTGGCTTTGTGAGACGCCAAAACTGATTTCGGCGATTTTTGAAATGTCTGAATTAATTGAGCAAAGAAGTTGCATTCAATTTTTTGCGGTAAAGTGTAGAATGTTGCAGAAGTCATTCGGTGAGCATTCATATATCGGAAAGAAATGTTTAGAAGCACTTGAAAGAAGGCAGAGAACGCATTGAAGACGAAGAGCCCTCTGGTCGACCCTCAACCTCAACCGACGAAGCTCACGTCCAAAAATTAAAGATTGGTGCCTGCAAACTATCGATTTACAATTAGAGACTTTGCCGAGGATGTTGTAATTTCAAAAGGATCGGTCAACTTCATTTTGGGTCTCAAACGCGTCAAATCTCGATTGGTACCAAAAACACTTAATGCACCAGCGCAGACTGCATTAATACTTCGTGACTTTTTCGCAAAAATGAAACCCCATATCGTTCCACAACCACCGTATTCTCACCGTCCGATTTCTGGCTATTCCCTAAATTCAAAAGACCATTTCGGAGACACTCTTTTGAATCGATTGAAGTGATTTAACGTGAATCACTGTGCGCTTTGAAGGCCCTCCCTGCCGATGACTTTTTGCATGTATTGAGGATTGGAAAAAAGTTGATATAAGTGCATTGTGTCCGGATTGAATTACTTTGAAGGCGATGAAATAAATTTACAAGAATAAAAAATAAGAGTTTTGAAAAAAAATAAAGTGCTCTTAATTTTTGGGCATAGTAGTATATTTACATTTTTTTCTAAGTATACAAAAGTTTTCCAGTTGAATCTTTTCCTATTGAAAATGCATGTCCAAGTAATCTAACATGGCATTACTGTCCTTCCATGCTTAAGAACTACTGTCTTTCTGCCATAGAGTTGCACTGATCCTCTTTGAATTTCTTTATTCGATGCTCCCAATTCTACATACGAAAATCACGTTCGAATTGAAAGCTCTTGGAATGAGCAAAGGAAAGGTCAAAAAATCCAGACGAGAGATTTCCCAAAAAGTTTAAACCTCGAAAAATAGATAAATCAAGACCTTAGAAATCCGAAAGAAAATGCAAAATCTTTTCCACTCTCTTCTGGTACTCCCAGGGTGATTGCAAGCGATAGACTTCGAAGAAAGGGGGTGGAAAGAATAATATTCGAACGCAGCCTTCTCATTGTCCTTGGAATTTTCCGGATTTGCAGTTGGACTTTAACGCCATTCGTAATCTTCTTTTGAATAATGCCGAGCAACTCCATCAAGTCAAATTTTGGAAAAAGAAAAGAAGAAGGATATGCAACGACAGTAAAAAGAAAGCATGCAAGCGAAAGTCAATGTTTATCCGTTTTAAAAATGTCATTGTACAAATTTCTTTGCTGGAGTTTTTCTTGAGATTTGTGCTTAAAAAATTGCGATAGGTTGCTTCTTCAGTTTTTAAGGATAAGTTGATCTAGGAATTTCAGTCGCATCCAGAAGTTTTACTTCAAGATGAAAGATCATAAGAATATATTTATGTTGCTTTAGAACAAAATCCTTCATGTGTTTGTAAAAGAAACCATAGTATAAATCATAAAATAAAAAAGAACATTGCAAACTTCAAAATGCAGGAAAGGAGTTTTGAATGATTTCACTATTAAATTTAAAGGATTACTTCATATGTATATGTATATATATATATATATATATATATATATATATATATATTCACATATTATTCCATATATATACTAGAAGACCCGGCCACGCGTTGCTGTGGCTTTCTTGTATTTCGTTCAATTATTAGATACTATAATTGGTATTAAGGAAGTGATTGGTAAAGAATGATGAAAAGATGAAATGCTTCAACGAAGATGTTTAATTTTTATTAATTTAATGAATGAGGCAGATAATGTTGATTTTTAACACTGTTTTATAATTATTTTACGTAATTTAATTTTTAATAATCATTACTTTCATTTAACTAAGAACTAAGCGATGAACAATATTTCTTGTTAGTCTGTCTTTCGTCAAAATAAATAAATTCGATGGTTTTCCAACACGTGAGCATGCAACATACAGCTGCCCATGGGAGAAACTTAAGGGATTCTCCAAATCCAAGCCACAAATAGCCATTGTCTGCCTTTGCGACTTATTTATTGTCATCGCAAAAGCCAAACGTATCGGAAATTGTAGCCTTTTGAAAGGTGTTGTAGATTCTGATGTATCATAGGAATTCGAGGTAACAGGACGACTTCGCCTTTAAACGTTCCAGTCAATATCGGGGCTTCAAGTACGTTTTCGGTAATTCTTCTGATGACTAATCGTTAGTTGCATTTTTGGTGGATTTAAGTTTTACTGAAAATTTTGATATGGCGGCATTTGGAATATCCAAGAATTTAAAATTCAATCGGAAAAAATAAAATTCTTGAAAGTCATCAGATTGCCTGGCAATAAATGATTTACATTTATGAAAAACATAAATACAAAGTTTTGTAGCATTTGGAACAAAATTACTTGTGTTATGGTGTTTCACATGAAAACAAAAAGCATAAAAATTCATTCTGAGAAAAAAAGCTAAAAACAACTTTTAATTAGAGATATTACTTTTAAAAATGTTGTAAATATATTAAAATGACATTGAATAATCAAGTTCATAGTCTTATTTATTAAAAATATAGTTTTATTTTTCCTTAAAGCTCTAAATATTTTATGAGCTTTGTTTTGAAAAGTTAAAATTTGCTCGACAAAATTTTTTTTACAACTTCCTCCTATTTGCAAAGTCTTTTAATATGAAATGACCTGGATTTCAAATATTTAGCCTTTTTGCAAGTGTTTTTGATTAAAATATATTCAAAACCTTTGAATTTCACATAAAAATATCAACTTTAACTATTTTTTTATACAATTTATTCTTTAAAATATGGATAAACATTGCAAAAATGTGATATTGTTGCAAAACTTGATAATTCAAAAATAAATCAAAATGAATAGTTTTTACCTTTGCAAGTATTTTTATGCTGGGAATATCCTTATGTAGGTAATATACTGTTTTCAAATTTATATCTTAATTATTTATACATTTTTGTATGCTTAAAGTTTGTCAACACAAACTTTTTTTTACAAATTCACAAAATTCTTAGTTTAAAAACTGAAATAAAAATAATTTATGAATTTAGGTTAATTTCCGCGTGCTATTCCTTTCATACATTTAAAGAGAAAACTTTTACATTAAGTTTCAAAGCATTTAGAACAGAAATATTAGTATTATGGTGTTTTGAATGAATACAAAATGCATAAAAATTCAAATAAGAAATAATTAAAACCAACTTTTAAATATAAATAAAAACAAATGTACATACATAAAAAGGTTATTGAGCTTTAAATTCTCCTTTATTAATATAAACACTTATTTATTTGTTTTTTTTCTTTAAATAACTCCCAATTTAAAAGTACCATTTATCAATTTTTTCTTCACAATATTCAAATCACTCAAATTTATAACTGAAATTCTTTGTTTTCAAATAACAAAAGTTTTTAAAAAAATGTCCTTGATTTTCAACTTGCAACTATTATAATACCTTTTATAAAATTTTAATGTTATCATTATATCAAATAATTGCAGAGTTTACTTCATTTTCACACTTTTCAAAAAAAAATCCTTAAAATTCATCATATTTCATTTTTTAAAATTATATTGTCTATATTATATTATCTTGTAGATCACATTTTATTTTAGAATTCTTAATCAAATACAACACATGTTGACAAACTTTAAGCATAGAAAAGTTCAATGTTTTGATTCACAACTTTTCATTCCATATATTTTATTCCAATTCAAATTCAAACTTAGAAAATAAAAAAATATTGATAATCAAATCAGGTAATACTTACATACATTTGATTTATTTCGCATAGAAATAATATAAATTTCATACAATATAATTTTCAAAATTTAAAGTAGAACATAAAACAATGATATTCAGAACAGGAGAATTTTACGGTTATGTAGTACAGGCATCGAGACACGCCATCTAAAAATAGTCATTATATTGTTCGAAAAATGAAGCTACGAATTCCTTTAATTGTAGTATTGCAACCCTAAAGAAATTGGCGGAAAATTGCGAATATTCAGGGGTTGCAAGATTGGCGCCTTCCTCAATGCTAGATTTTAACCGATTTTGCATTTAAATACAAAAAAATCTGAATAAAAACTATCCTATGTCTCAAGTTGGAACAAAACATACATTTAATAAAAGTTAAAATCGGATGGTTAGTTTCGAGTTCATCGCGAACAAACATCGTGACACGGAATTATATATAATAGATATAATATTGCTGGAAGATTTGGATTTTGTGAAATATGATTACCACTACGTATTTCCTATTAAAACATTAAAATTTTTAATGACCACGCCATTGAAAATAAAAGCTGTCTAAAAAAATACGGTTTTGTGCAAACAAATAAAGAAAATGTATTTTTTCACAAAATAATAATTTTTTTCCATTTTTTCTAAGAATTTGAAATTATTCTTGCATAAGCTTAATTATTATTATTAACCCTTTGCGCTCGAAGTTTTTTTTTCATTCGTATTACCAGAAAAAGAAGCGATTTTTTGTGAAAAGATCCTATTCACATGTAAGTTTGATATACGCATTTAAAGAAACACATTATTTATATTGTTATTTGCATTGTGCACGTAGCGGAGCACTCGAGTTTGAAAACAAATTTTAAATGGCTCCGCTCCGGAGCCCTCGAGTGCAAAGGGTTATGCTTGCACTACAGAATAAGTACAATGGCACAAAAATGTTTTCCAATTCGTTAATATTGTTAGACGGAACGAAAAATAAAAAACCTTTTGATCTATGAGATGTAAAACAGAAAAGACCGTACTTAAACGCTGTTTTCTAAGGATGAATTCAAAGGTGAAATAAAAGACTGGCCAAACGAAATCAACAAACTTTTTAACAAATCTTGTTTCTACAGCATCGTAATGGTCCGATAGACCAACATGTAAAGTTTAACAACCACCTTTTCGACCTTTTTATGTTATCTACCTTAACTCAAGACTTTAAAAGATTATTTGATCTAGATTATTGCTGACCTAGAAGTAATATATCAAGCCGGACGGTTGTTAAAGTTTTTTATATTTCTTCATTAGGCTCACTAAATGATTCATAATATTGTTTCTCTACGCCCGTGCCAATAAAATGTCTGTCTCGAAAGTACTCTCATGCTACTCAATATTATAAAAACGCCATAAAGAATGTTAACATGGAGATGCTTTCATACTTGCCTAGTGGCTTGGCTGAAATGGACCTACCTCCTAGTGGTACACTTTCTGGACAACGGTTATGGCTTACAGTTTTCGGGGATGAGCTCTATTGTTACAGTTTACGGCTCTGCTATCCTAACCGTCGTCGAGTGGGCCTAAAAGTATTGCAATAGAAGGCTGGTGATTGTCTCAATCAAAAAAGATCCTATATAATGACATCTCATTGGAATTTTTTGACGAAACAAACTGCCCTCTTTGTGATTTGCCAGAACTAATGAATCGAGCTCATTTCCATCTGTTGCTTGGCACTCCATGGCGGCGAGATACTCAGAGAACTCTTAAAGGCAACGACATCGGTCACCTTGATGAACTCTTTTTATTTGTGCATTGTCTCCTTTATTTTCAATTTTTCCCATTTTTTGTATTGCTTTGCCATTGGAAATTTAAAAAAAAAAATACTCGTGTAATATGAGTTTGGTACATTTGATACAATACACAATAAACCAGATAAATTAAAACAATTAAAATAAATAATTAACAAAAATTAGCAATTACTGATGAATTTACAAGTAATTTGATAGCACATAATGCGAAATAAAAGGACGAGAGCAATTTATACTTTCACAAAGAAAACGAACGTAACTGCTAATAAAGAAACAAAGAATCACAAAAAGAGAGTGGATCACTATTTGAAAAATATTCAGAAGATCGATTCGAGCCCAGCATCCACCTGTAAGCTCACGCAAGCACTTCGAATTTGGAAGCAACAAATTCAGGCTGGTCTTTAAACAAGAAGAAAAAGACTCTATAGAACACCGGTGACAGCTGCTGCTCATCCTACACTCCCCCCCACGCCAATGATGCGAACCGAAAACCGCGAAAAAGACGTAGGGGGTAGGGGTGTTCGTCTGCCTCCTTAAACGCAACCTGTCTCCGGAGGAAATGACAGTTTCTCGTGATTCGAGGCCCCACGTTCAATCGGCAGGTCATCAAAGCGTTTCCGTCTTAGGGATTTCTGCTGCTTTCCCGCCCTTCACGGGAGACAGACAGGAAAGAAAAAATCAGGGGCCTTTCTTTGTTTTTTCTTCTTCTTTTTAATGCTTTAAAAATATTGATTCTGACTTTTTCATCGAATAGAGAGGGAAGAATGTTGCAAAAGATACTGCGTCGGTACGATTATCATTATGTTTGTTGTGATATATAGAAGCAAGATTCAGACAATATATTTTATGCAATTATATATCTTGTGGGAACTGATGGCCGAGTGACTAGAGTTTCTGGGCGCTGGTTACTACAGGGGTTCGAGTCTCGGCGATGCTATTTATGAATGTAGAGATTTGGAATTTATTTTAAAATGTAGGTCCCGCCAGTCTAACATGATTGTAGAGCGATGGTCTGGCAACCCTACCCTATAAAAAAGAAACATCTCCTGTCTCTAAATCTGCCAGTTGGCAGACAGCGTTGATCAACCATGAGGCTGTTGCTAATGAAGAAGAATACTTCTTGTGGCACACTTTTCGAAATATTTTATAGAAACGATGAGTTTTTGAGGCAGAATATTTTTTTTATTTTTTTTACAATATTTAATTGACTATTTTTACTTGACGCAGAATTTTCTATAATTACTTTTAATTGAAAATTTTTTATGATTTAAATGGAACCATAAAAAATATGGTGGAGAGAACATATCTGCGATTTTTATGTGATTTAACAAAAAAACAGCATTTTCTTTGAAATATTCATGATTAATTTAAAAATATATGTATTAAGTAAAACAAAAATATACATTACAAGCTTGCTATTCATTTGAAATTAAATGACTTGTTTATATGCATCGATATGGTAGAATAAGAGAAAATGTATTTTGGAAGGGGCATTTTCATATAAAAAAAAATAGAAAAATTCAAGACTAAGTTAAATGAAGATGTGAACCCTTCGAAATTTTCAATATTTTTTTCTTTTGTTTAAAGTAGAATACCGATAAAATATATGAAAAGATAAAACTCAACTTGATTAGAACTCAACAAGCAAACGCATATAAGCAAATACTAGTCATGATATTACCAGAAATCTAATCAAGTATAAAAGCCACATTAGAAACCCCTAACAAAATTATAATATATTTTTTTTTTATACATTTTTCTATCAAATAATTTCTCACACCTGAAGCATTCACTCAGAAGTTTGGTTTAATTAAACTATAATCTTGAGGGTCATCAAGTGAGCACAAGTGTTTTTTCCCCCATATGTCAAA
>BPLR01013060.1:0-45405 GCA_021605095.1 Caerostris extrusa
GGGCCTCCTGCACTTTTAACGGTGTCAGTTCGGCGGCGTAATTCTCTGCGGTGGTAACGGGTACCTGGCGCTCTCTCATATGAGGGAAGTCAGGCGAGAATCAGTTTGCGGAAACTAAACAGACTCGTCAGGAAAGCTCACAAGACCACTGTTGCGGTGTCCACAATGCTTTGCTCTCTACTCCAGGTTAATCGCGAGGCGACGAGTGAGGTCATGCGGTAAGTGGAAGCCACATCCGACAGGCACGACGAGCGCGCTAGACCAGTGTGCCAACGAAAGCGTCTGTGCAGTCTGCCTTGAAACTGTCGTACCGGTAGCTGAAGGGGAAGCTGACGAGACAGGGTCTGATGCTGTGCTCCGTCTGTTTCTTTTTGGCAGTAACTGCTAAATACCAGGTCCCTCATTCGGCGTTGTAACTCAGGGGCGACCTGTGCTGTAACATCTACTCACATTACCATCATCTTGGAATCGTTGCCAAAGCCTGGAGATGACACTCTGAGCGATTCAAGTTCCTCGGATACTTCCAGCTGGGTACGTCCACATTCCAGTCGTCCGATAATTCTACCACGTAAAAAAAATCATCCAAATGCTTCCTTTGTGCCATAACTATGCGGTTATGTGCGCTGGAAAGGCTTTTAAAGCGCTTGTGAACGAATTTTACTTCGTGTGCTTTCCATTCGCTATATACCCCTCTCTTACACTCTCGTCATTGTGACGTACTATCCGCGCCATCTGGTGGTTTCCTGTAATTTGCATATTCTTCTTCAAGAGATGTGTGTGATAATTCTACAGGTGAAATTTTTATTTTAGAGTTCAATTTCTGTGGCGATTTCTGAATTATCAAATAAATACAATAAATTGCAAAGTTAAAAATTAAACTGACAATAACCTTTATAGCGGTATAAATTTATTAGCAGAAAGCAAATTTATCTTTCTTTTTCTTTTTTTTTTATTTTATTATTATTTTTATATATATGAGATAAGAATTTTTATCACTGAGTTCTTAAGATTATTAAAATTTATTAGGGATTTTATTTAATTTAATATAAACAATAAAAAATTAAGTTTTAATGCAGTTTTGTTGCAGAAGTATGTTGATTTGACATGAGGAATTCTTTTTTTAACAGAATGGTAAATTGCTACATTTAAATTCTGGATTAATAAAGAGGATTTTTGTTCTATTTGTTTACCAGAAAGGCGATATTTGAATTATCACCGTATTTTATTTCTTATAAGAAGGTTATGTGTAATTCATTGAACAAAAAACCTTTTCTAACAAAAAAAAAATGACCTTGACCCCCTTTGTACTAGCGTACCAATACTATTAAGCCCTAACCAAATCAAACAGCGCATAACCATTGTGCCTGAACCACCATTTTTCTGTCTTTCAAGTGTGGCTGAAGGAAAACAAAAGACCATTCCTTTCTTTAAGTCCTTCAACCACAAACTCAAAATGGTTTAATCAGAAAAACACACATCTCAGATCCCCAGTGAGGAAAATTTTGCTGTGCTTCCTTTCACACCATTGCTTAAGGGCAAACTTAATCAGATGAAGCCAAGCTTTGCCGGGACAGTTGTGCTTTAAAGGCTCGTGCGCCTGAAGGCGAGAAGATGCAAGCGAAAAAATTTGAACAATCACTACCCTCCACGCATCTTGGGAAACCGGTTTGCAGTCCGTCGCTTGGAGTTGCCCAACTTTCAACTCAAGGCGAAACTTCACTAGAGCGTAATGCTATTTCCTGACGTTTCGCTGTGGAGGGGTCGAAAAGATACATCGCCTGCCTCTTTGAATCTTCACGTTTCGCCTCGGTGGGGATAGTTATAAAATCGCGATAAACACCACATAATTGTACGAAGCTGGAAGATAACGACTCGCTGCATACAAGTAATTAGAACCCACAATGAAATCTGCCAGAGTAGAAAATGGTGCACAGCAGCATCTTCTACGTTACATGAAGCTAGCATCTGGGATTATCAGAAGAATCCTTTTCTTAACCGGAGTTCCCCCCATTTTCCCAAAAGTTCATTACTTTTGGCGCGGAAAAACATGGGAGTCTGCTTTTTTCTCACGCTTTAAAGCTTGCTTTCCATATCTTTTTTATTATTATGTGTTACTCCTAAATTCTTTTCTACGGTTTGAAGTTATTAACGTTTACATGAGTTAAAAGGAAAAATTTACTTTTTGGGGAGTTGCTCGCGTAAAATTAAATATATTTTTTGAAAAAAATTGCATGCGGTTATATAAAAGAAGACAACTGTCAACGAGCTGCTGTTTTGTCCATGCTTAATTATTGGGAAATGAATGACCTAAAGGATTAATGGTTGGAATTTTTTCACCAGAGGAGAGAGTGTTAGTAAAGAGAAGACGGTGGTGGGTTTTTTTATTCTTATTTCGTTCTTGATTTGCTCAAATGAATTCTTTGAAGGAATGAAAAGTCTTCTCACTTATTTACGCCATTTTTATTTTTATTTTCGGTATTTGTTTAATATTGGAAGTCCGTTTCCAGTGGTTTTTAGTGCTTTGTATTTAAATTTTGGTACATTATATTAATATTTATGTATGAGAGAAAATATTTTGGTTTCCTAAAAAGACTAATGGAATTTTCTTTCAAATGAATTGTTCGAATTGTTTCTTCTAATCATTGTGCCAAGTTGTTCAACAATTTTTTTTTTTTCATTTTCCAAAATTTTCATCCCTTTTTTTTTTCTTTTTCTCCTTGATTACACGAAAAGTTTTCTTTGAGTTAGTAAAAGAAAAGCTTTCATTTTATTTTTATTTTTATTTTTTTTTCCTTTTCTCTAAGTTTTAATTAAATTTTTGAAGTTCAAATCAAGGAATTTTTTTCTTACGGTTGTAAGAATTAAACCTAGCCATCAGATTCGCGTAATGCTGTATGATAAAAAAAATCATAACTTTCTTACGCAGATAAAGTCAGCTATTTTGCCACAGTAATGTTTCTAGGGTTTTTCATATAGTATTTGGCAAATTTTTCGACATAGGTTTAATTCTCACTACTACTGAACGAAAAGATTATTTTTGTGTTTACTATTATTCTGACATGTAAACCTAGATAATATAATAATAATGTTACTAAACGCACGTTTTAAAAAATATATAACACTAAAAGGAAACACAAAATATATATAAATATAAACGAAATGAAATCAATAAAAATATTTATTTTACTAGTGCAATATTTGTTTTCTCCACTCTTTTACTTAACGTTTGCAAATCAATCTCAATTTGGGTAATTTGCATATCATAATGGTGTGCGCAGTTTATGCCCGTTATGTTTGAGATGCGTATTGTGTTTGGACAATTTCATTTTAGAACAAAAAAAAAACTATCGGTAGGTGTAAGTTGTAACAAAGTGCTAACAACTTGAACTAAGACTCTGTTTTGCTCGCTACAACTATCTACTGTGCATGCAGGGACACTGCGATCATAAAAGTGAAAACATAGAATCTGTTATATTAGATGTTCCAAGATGCTCGCGCATCATGAGTTCGTAGAATATGATTTAGTATTCTGCAAACTCAAAACTGTAAACTCATTAATAAAACAGGCAATATATGTTATATATTCCCAAGAATATTATTTTAAAACATTCGCAAGAATATTATTTATTTTCTCATCATTTCGACAGTTAATTTTCGAATATATGGATGCACACATAATGTATTTTTTAACATTTGGCTTACTTTGGCCATCATAAAATAAATATATTTTATAAGTAGGATAAATCTCGACCTTGATGCTGTTGTCTACCAAGTGGGACAAAAAAAAAAAATAAAAACAAAATTAATTCAGATATCTATGTCAAAAACTGCTAAGGTTTTCAGATAAAGGAATTCTTCTCACAGGGGGACCTGAGCTGTATTTTCTGATTAAAAACCATTTTGGAGTTTTTATTGAATGAATAAAGAAACAGAATGGCTTGTTTTTGGCGCCACACTTGAAAGAAATGGTGGTTTTTAGGCACGATATTATGCATGGTTGAATTAAGTCAAGGCTTAATAAAATGGATTCGCCAGTACAAAGGATACATTTTTTTCTAAGAAAATATTTTTGAAAGAAACTTATTTTTGCTTAAATGAATACATATGCCCTTCTTATAAAGATAAATATCGTAAAAGGAAACTGACTTTTGTAAATAAATAAAATAAAGCTTTTTCTTATGAATCTAATTTTATATCTAGCAACTTATCATTCTATTAAGATAGTATTTCAAATTTAATAAAAATATTTTTGCAATAAAAGTGCATTCACGTATTAAAAACTTCTGGATTTTTCTCTCCCATACGATACGCAAATGAGTTGTCGTTCTCTCTAAAAAAGATCTTTCATGGGGCTTTGCCCTCCTTTTTGTCAGCGATATGGAGTCAGATGTCTATGTACGGATGCTCATTCCTAGCAGAAGTTGCTCCTCCCCCATTTCCCACTTTTCACGAGACTACACGAGTTGTTGGAATTGTGTAGATACTACTGTCTCGAAATGAGATATGAAAAAAAACAATTAAAAGCAAAACTAATTCATATTTCAGCATATAACATTGCTAATCTTTTCAGATAAAAAATTACAATTTTTTGGAAGCATGAGATTGACAAATGACGTACTACATAAATTACAAGAGAAGTTGAATTTCCAAACAATGATTACTAGAAACAATTCGAACAATTCAGTTGGAACCCAAAAGCATTAGTCTTTTAGGAAACAAATATTTATTCCCATACATAAATATTAATATAATGCAAAATTTAAATAAAAGCACATTAAACTTCCAAGGAAAACTTCAATATTAAACAAATGCGGAAAATAAAAATAAAAATGGCTTAAATAAGTGAGAAAAACTTTTATTTCTTTAAAGAATTATGCGAGCGTTCTCGAGCAAGAAGAAATAAAAAAAAAAACTCCACTATCTTCTTACTAAAACTTTCCTCTGGAGAAAAAATTTTAACCATTAATGTTTGAAGTCATTAATTTCAATAATTAAGCATGGACAAGATAGCTGCTCGTTGACAGTTAAGCTTCTTCTTTTATATAACCGCATGCAAATTTTTTTAAGAATATGTTTAATTCTACGTGACCCGCGAAAAAAAAAAAATTTTCGTTTTAACTTTAAACGTTAATAACTTTGAAACCGCGAAAAGAATTTACAATAACATTAAAAAATAAAAATAAAGCAAGCTTTAAGCGGGAAGAAAACATGCTCCCCTTTTTCGCGCCAAAAAGTAATGAACTTTTTGGAAAATGGGGGGAACTCCGGTCAAGAAAAGGATTCTTCTGATAAACCCAGATGCTAGTCACATAACGTAGAAGATGCTGCTGTGCACCATTTTCTACTCTGATGGATTTCATTGTGGGTTCAATTACTTGTATGCAGCGAGTCGTTATCTTCCAGTTCTTCGTACCATTTTGCGGTGTTTACCGCAAGAGTTCTACACTACTGTCCCGGCAAGTTTATTTATCTGATTGAGTTTTGGATTCTTTTAAGCAATGGGGGGAGGGGTGAGATGAAAATTCTTCTCACAGGGGATCTGAGCTGTGTTTTCTGATTAAAACCATTTTCGAGTTTTTGTTGAAGAATAAAGAAAAGGAATGGCTTGTTATGGTGCCACACTTGAATGAAATGGTGGTTTAGGCACGATATTATGCATGGTTGAGTTAAGTCAAGGCTTAATAGAATTGATTTGCCAGTACAAAGGATAATTTTTTTGAGAAAGTTTTTTTGAACGAAAGTGTTATTTTTTCTTAAATGAATACATATACCTTTCTTATAATCGATAAAAAAGACTGAGTTTTGTAAATAAATAAAATAAAGTTATTTTTTAATCCAATTTTATATCTAACAACTTGTCATTCTATTAAAATAGTATTTCATATTCAGTAAAAATATTTTTGCTGTAAAAGTGTATTCTGTATTTTAAACTTAATTTTGATTGTTTAAATTTATTAAATATAAATATCATTAAAAAAAGATTGTTTTTGTAATAAAAAATTAAATTTTTTTTGTTAATCAATTTTATATCTAGCATTTTAATGAATTCTGTTAAAATTAGTTTATATTTAGTAATAATATTTTTGCAATAGATGAAAAGCTTAATTTTTTTGAATTGTTTAAATTAAATCATTAAAATCCTAATAAATTTTGGAACTTTTAAGAATCTCAGTGTTAAATGGTTTATCTCATACATTTAAAAATTAATTCTGCAAATAGTAAAATAAGTAAATAAAAATAAAATAAGATAAATAAACAAAAGAAAAAAAAAAGAAAAAAAAGAAAATTTCATCCTTTAATAAATTTTATACTACTATATTGAAATGCCAGCTTAATTATTGTCAACTTTTTCAATTATTTATTCGACTTATTTGCTAATTTAAAAATCGATCTTATTTGAATAAAATATTAAACCATGGCTATTGAAAATATTTTGAAATTATTAAACACCTGGCACTTCTAAGGTAAATGCAAGTTATTATTTTGAAATTATGTATAAGATTATGACTGGAACACTTAACTTTTGGCATTTGTCTGGCTTGTGGGTCAGTGGCAATGTGCGAATCTGATGAGCATTAGAGTGGATGTTCAGCCCGCTGGCCTTTGTTAGTCACAGTTTCAAAACATGGAATAGTTCGACGCGTTTGTGGTGTTCATAAATTTGCCTCGTTTCTCAGAATACTACTACTACACACCACATTTTCTGCATAGAGCTAAGCCTCTATATTGTTTGACAGATCAGAGCCAAGTCAGGCTTCTAACCATAGGTGCTCCATCCCAACAGAAACTGCCCCCCTTCCCTGTTTCAATGAGACCACACGGGTTCTTGGACTTGGCGTAGATACTACTATCTACGAAATGGGATAAGAAAATATAATAATTAAAGCAAAATCAATTCATATTTAAGCAAAATCTAATGTTTTCAGATAAAAAATTAGCAATTTTTTTTTTGGCATGAAATTGACAAATTGATTACTACATAAATAAAGATAAATTGAATTTCCAAACAATTATATGATTACTAGAAACATTTCGAACTATTCATTTGCAAAGTAAAAGCACTAATCTTTTAGGAAAGATATATTTAATCGCATATATAAATATTAATGTAATGTAAAAATTTAAATAAAAGCTCTAAACAACTTTCAAGGCAAAATGACTACAATATTAAACAAATACGGACAACAAAATAAAAATGGCTTAAATAAGTGAGAAGACTTTTATCCCTTTCAAAGAATTATGCAAGCATTCTTATAGAAGAACTAAGAATAAAAAACCCCACTATCTTCTTACTAACACTTTCCTCTGCAGAAAAAATTTCAACCATTAATCCTTGGGGTCATTCATTTTAATAATTAAGCATGGACAAAATAGCTGTTCGTTGACAGTTAAGCTTCTTCTTTTTATATAACCGCATGCAAATATTTTTAAGAATATATTTAATTTTACGTGAACCACAAAAAAAAGAAATTTTTGGTTTTTAACTTTAAACGTTAATAACTTCAAACCCGCGAAAAGAATTTAAAATAACAATAAAAAAAAAAAAATAAAAGCAAGATTTAAGCTGGAAGAAAACAGTCGTCCCCTTTTCGCGCCAAAAAGTAATGAACTTTTTGGGAAAATGGGGGAAAAAAAAACTGCGGTTAAGGAAAAGGATTCTTCTGATAAACCCAGATGTTAGTCACATAACGTAGAAGATGTTGCTGTCCACCATTTTCTACTCTGGTAGATTTCATTGTGGGTTCAATTACTTGTAGGCAGCGAGTCGTTATCTTCCAGTTCTTCGTACCATTTTGTGGTGTTTACCGGAGAGTTCTTACACTACTGTCCCGGCAAGTTTATTTATCTGATTAAGTTTTGGGCTCTTTTAAGTAATGGGGGGAGGGGGAAGGGTGATGAAAGTTCTTCTCACAGGGGATCTGAGCTGTTTTTCTGATTAAAACCATTTTTGAGTTTTTGTTGAATGAATAAAGGAAAAGGAAGGACTCGCTTGTTTTGGTGCCACACTTGAAAGAAATGGTGGTTTAGGCACGATATTATGCATGGTTGAATTAAGTCAAGGCTTAATAGAATGGATTTGCCACTACAAAGGATAATTTTTTTCTATAAAAAGTTTTTTTTGAACAAAACTGTTATTTTTTGTTCGAATAAATACAGATAACCTTTTATAATAAATAAATATCGATAAAAAGAAACTGACTTTCGTAAATAAATAAAATAAAGTTTCTTTATTAATCCAATTTTAAATCTAGCAGTTCTATTAAAATAGTATTTCATATTTAATAAAACAATTCTGCAATAAAAGTGTATCCATGCATTTAAAATTTTTTTTTTATTGTTTAAATTAAGCGTTTAAAATCTTAATACATTTTTGACCCCTAAATTTTCAACTTATTAATTTGGTACTTGTAAAATAAGTTTAAGTAAATATTATGTAATTATATGCAACATTCAGTGGATTGCTAAGATAGATTAATACGTTGCTAATTGGCGCTTACCCTCAAAATTATTGTCTTTCATTTTTAATTTTCTTAGAATATAGATTTAATTTTTTCAAATTGATCACTATTTATTAAAATTAAATTTGATAAAAATGGAAAAGATAATTCTTGGAAATTCTTGTATAATAATACTGCTTCATTTACCAATTAATGTAATTTAAAAAATATTTTGAACTTATTCTTCAAATATTTTCTTATTTAAACATAATATATAATTAATATATTTTCTTATACAATATAATAATATAATTAATATATTTTCTTATATAATATTTCTTCATAATATATATTTTCTTATTTAAACATAATTTCTTATTTAAACATATTTTTCTTATTAAAACCATTTTGGTTTTGTTGAATGAATCAAAAGAAAAGGAATGGCTATAGGAATGGAATATATAAAATTTTTGTTTATTCTTTTGTAACCGGGTAACAGTGAATTACTATTATATAAAAAAAATAATAGTTTCAACTGTAACTGCAAATAAATATTTGGTTTTACCACACTTTGATGTATTGTCACCGATGAAAATCATGATTAAAACAGTCACGACTTGTGGCTCAACTGTCAACGATCGCCATTGAAAACATTAAAAGGTTTGATACACTGGCGGTTTTTGTTGTAGAAACTTTTTCAAAGAAAGGAGATACGATAGCTTTTGGGATGTTCAGGCATCTTGCCTCATTAGTCGGATTACACGATGAGAGATTTCCGGGTTTTCTCCCCTACGATACCCAAATGTAAAATAGTCGTCTAAAAGTTATCCCTGAAGCAATTGGCCCTATCCTTCAGCGACTAGCAATGAAGTCAGACTGCTACCTACGGTTCTCCCATTACAACAGAAGCTGCCCCCCCTTTCCATCCTTCCATGAGACCACAAGGGTTCTTGGTTGGGTCTAGATGCTGCTGTCGACCAAGTAGGATGAGAAAAAAAAAGTAAAACAAACTTAAATCAATTTCAAAGTTTCAAAATGTTTTCAGATAAAGAATTACTTATTTTGGACATGAAATTGACCAATTGAATAAAACTAAAAATTTCAATATAAATTGAATTTCTAAACAATGATATGATTACAAGAAAAGCAATTCAAACAATTCATTTGCAAAGCAAAAGCATTAATATTTTTAGGAAACAAATATTTATTCGCATACATAAATATTAATATAATGTAAGAAAAATTTAAATAAAAGCACTAAAAACTTTCACGGAAAATAACTTCAATATTAAACAAATACGGAAAACAAAAAAATAAATAGACGCAAATAAGTGAGAAGACTTTTATTCCTTCAAAGAATTATGCGAGCATTCTCGTAGAAGAAATAATCAAAAATAAAATAAAAAAAAACCATCACTGCCTTCTTACTAAAACTTTCCCTGAGAAAAATTTCAACCATTAATCTTTGAGGTCATTCATTTCAATAATTAAGCATGGACAAAATAGCCGCTCGTTGACAGTTGCTTCTTCTTTTTATATAACCGCATGCACATTTTTTTTTAAGAATATATTTAATTCTACGTGACCCGCGAAAACAAAAAAAATTTTCGTTTTAACTTTAAACGTTAATAACTTCAAACCGCGAAAAGAATTTAGAATAACAATAAAAAAAAAAAATAAATAAATAAAAGCAAGCTTTAAGCTGGAAGAAAACAGGTGCACTTTTTCGCATCCAAAAAGTAATGAACTTTTTTTTAAAATGGGGGAAAAACTCTGGTTAAGGAAAGGATTCTTCTGATAAACCCAGATGTTAGTCGTATAACGTAGAAGATGCTGCTGTGCACCATTTTTATTCTCTGGTAGATTTCATTGTGTGTTCAATTACTTGTATGCAGCGAGTCGTTATCTTCCAGATTTTTCGTACCATTTTTGTGGTGTTTACCGCGAGAGTTTTACACTATTGTCCCGGCAAGTTTATTTATCTGATTAAGTTTTGGGGGTTCTTTTAAGCAATAGGGGGGGGGGGGAAAGGTGTGATGAAAGTTCTTCTCACGGGGGATCTGAGCTGTGTTTTCTGATTAAAACCATTTTCGAGTTTTTGTTGAATGAATAAAAGAAAAGGAATGGCTTGTTTTGGTGCCACACTTGAAAGAAATGGTGGTTTAGGCACGATATTATGCATGGTTGAATTAAGTCAAGGCTTATAGAATGGATTTTACTACAAAGGATCATAAAAAAATTTTTTTGAATAGAAAAGTTATTTTTGTTGAAATGAATACATATACCTACTTATAGGGAATAAATATCTTTAAAAGAAATTCACTTTTATAAATAAATGAAATAGAACTTCTTTTGTTATTCTAATTTTGTATCTAGCAATTTATCATTCTATGAAAATAGATTTTAATATTCAATAAAAACATTTCTGCAATAAAAGTGTATTCATGCATTAAAAACTTAAATTTTTTATTGTTTAAATTAAATAATTAAAATCTTAATAAATTTTAAACCTTTCAGTGATAAAGTCTTTATCTCATACATTTAAAAATATGTTAATAAAATCTTACAATTGAAATAAGTTATTAATCATAATAAATCTTATTATTCAAATTAGATCGGTAATTTCAATGGGCAAAATATCTGCGTGCGTGTTCTGCGTTGTCAGTTATGCTTTTTTTCATATAGTATTATGCAAATATTTTTGAAATGTGTTTAATTATTTATAACTGAACGAAAAAATAAATTTTCTTTTGAACTTTAAAAGTTAACAACTTCAAACCGCCAAAAGAATTCAGATTAAAAAGAAACCGAAAGGCATAAACTCGGTTTTTATTCAGTAATCACGACAAAAAATCTAAGAATATTTTTGGAAAATGGAAAAAAAAAAAAAAAATTGCTGAATAAAATGAATACTGAAAATGATAGCTAATATAGAAGATGGTATGATGTTGTATTCTTCAGATTTCATTTCCTGTACAAATGCAGTTTTTTTAATCAATTTTACTTTAAAATTTATAAAAAGTATAAATTTTATAATTTAATTCAGGATCTTGCCTCATTAGTCGGATTACACGGTCAGAGATTTCCAAGTTTTGTCATACGATATGCAAATTTGAGGTAGTTCCCTAAAATTCCTCCAGAAGGCACTGCCCTTCTTTGTCACAGACTTAAAACCAAGTCAGACTTTTACCTACTGGTGCTCCATCACAACAAAAGCTGTTGCACCCGCATTTCCTTCCTTCTATGAGACCCACACGGGCTCTTGGACTTGACAAAACAAAATTAATAAAATTTCAGATAAAACAAAAGTTGTTAATATTTTCTGTTAAAAAAAATATATTTTTTGGGCATGATATTGACAGTTTGAACACCATAAAATTTACAAGAAAAATTGTATTTCCAACCAATGATATGATTGCAGAAACAATTCGAACGATTCATTTGAAAATCGAAAGCATTAATCTTTCAGGAAACAAATATTTATTCGCATACATAAATATTAATATAATGTAAGGAAATTTAAATAAATCAACTATAAACTTTCACGGGAAAAACTTCAATGTTAAACAAGTAAAAAAACAAAATAAAAATGGCGTAAATTTGTGAGAAGACTTTTATTCTTTCAAAGAATTATGCGAGCATTCTCGTAGAAGAAATAAATAAAAAAACACCGTCTTCTTACTAAAACTTTCCTCTGGAGAAAAATTCAACCATTAATCCTTGAGGTCATTCATTTCAATAATTAAGCATGGACAAAATAGTTGCTCGTTGACAGTTAAGCTTCTTCTTTTTATATAACCGCATGCAAATTTTTTAAAGAATATATTTAATTCTACGTGACCTGCGAAAAAATATATTTTTGCTTTAGTTTTAAACGTTAATAACTTCAAACCGTGAAAAGAATTTAGAATAACAATAATAAATAATGAAACAAGCTTTAAGTTCGAAGAAGCCATACTGCCATTTTTAGCGCCAAAAAGTCATGAACTTTTTTGGAAAAAATGGGGGAAAAATAACTCCGGTTAAGGAAAGGATTATTCTGATAAACCCAGAAGTTGGTGCAGTGCACCATTTTCTACTCTGGTGGATTTCATTGTGGGTTCAATTACTTGAATGCAGCGAGTCGTTATCTTCCAGTTTTTCGTACCATTTTGCGGTGTTTACCGAGAGTTCTTACCCTACTGTCCCGGCAAGTTTATTTATATGATTAAGTTTTGGGTTCTTTTAAGCAATGGGGGAGGGGTGGGGAAGGGGGTGATGAAAGATCTTCTCACAGGGGGATCTGAGCTGTGTTTTCTGATTAAAACCATTTTCGAGTTTTTTTTTATGAATAAAGAAAAGGAATGGCTTGTTTTTTGGTGCCACACTTGAAAGAAATGGTGGTTTAAGGCACCATATTATGTGGTTGAATTAAGTCAAAGCTTAATGGAATGGATTTGCAACTACAAAAGATAATTTTTTTTTCTAAGAAAAATTTTTTTGAAAGAAACTTATTTTTTGTTTAATGGATACATATAATCTTACTCCCTTTTATAAATAAATTTAGATTAAGTGACTGACTTTTGTAAATCAATAAAATAAAGCATTTTTTTGACAATCCAATTTTATATTATAATAATTTATCTATTATTAATTATTATTAATCTTTATTTTTATTATAAACCTCCTATTAGCAGTTCAGCATTCTCAAACTTCGTATGACAGCAAGTTACATTGATTTGCTGTCTGAAAATTGTCATTTTTATGTATTGCTTTAGCTTCAACTCTATAAAACATATCCCTGCTAAAATCATAGTGGAGCCAATTTACAATTATATATTACATATTGGCAAGTTAAGGCAGATGTAAAAAATAAGCCTTTTTTTTTTTTTTTATAAATTCTGAATGATAACGCTATTCAAATTACATCAATACCACAGCAGATACAATTTGTTAGCTTGTCATCCTCAGTTCAGTATCCTAAGCCTTCATATGACAAGGATGTAGTAGATAAAAAGAAAAAGAGCAGTTTAGACCACTCTCATAATGCACCCTTGGTAACGCTGAATCTGCCACATCTATATAGCTATAATAAGTTGAAAAATAGATTTTTTGAAGCCATACTAATGCATTTAAATTATTTTCAGTTGAAACTTGCATAACATTACGTCTGCTAAAATTTTTGCCGTATCAGACTTGAATACTTAAATGTCATATATATATATAACTCGAAAATGAACTCATTTGTAAAAACATTTTCTTAGACTATAACAGTTCTATGTGCTTTTAATTAACGACGGAAATAAATATTAATTGGAATTTTCTTACGTTAATGGAGTTTTAAAATTTTAAAACATTTTTTAAACCCGGCAAATATCTAGGCCTTAATTAATATTACATAAACTTACCTTAATTAATACTGCATAACTTGCAATAATAAATATTACATTTTGTTTAATCTTATGCATAATACATTTGCATAAGAAATTATTTATATTAGTTTTCGACCAATTTCAATGAAAATTACTTGACTTTCTATTTAATTTTTATCTATTATAAAGAAATGATTCATAATTAAAAATTATTGATTAGCATTTTTTATTGTTCTAGCTCATTAATGATGTAATTTTGCCAACTTCCTGAACTCAAAACTAATTCTTACTTAGAAAATAGCTCTAATAATTTAAAAAGAATACAAAAATATTTCATTCTTAATCATTAATTTTTTAGTCGTTACTGTCTGTGGCTTTGTTCTTATGACAATGGAGCCTTTTGAAAATATTTTGCATTTATAAATGAGAAGCATGCTTTGATAATAAAGGTTTTTTTTTTAAAGGTAACTTTTTTTTAATGCCTTTTTTTTTAAAAATGAATTATGTATGTTCTAGTATTAAAGAATGAGAAAAAAACTATAAACTATACACTTTACTATAAATTAAATGTCAGGATAAATTTTAAATCTAATTAGAATTAATAGGTTTAATTAGAAGAACTGGGAGATTAGTTAAGTTTATTTTAATTTATAATTTTTTTCAATGCAGCTGGCAAACACTTAGACAGCTTGGTCTTGGATGCCTTAAGGCAAGCGCCGCACAGACGTTACTCACTTTGCCTTACCAGGGGCGTGTAGCTACCCAGAGGGAAAAGCTTGTGTAAATAAGCTACGAACGCTGAGTAACAATGTCCCCGCAACGCTCTACGATCCTATTAGACCGGAACCTACGGTTTAAAGGGGATTCGAACCACTACGAACATCCATGGCACCGCCGGGACTCGAACCTTAAACCTATGGTACCGAGCACCAGATTTGATCAGCCATTCAGGCCCCTAATTTATAAACGTGTAGCATATATTCTTTTAAAGCAGTTTTTCATTTTTTTCCATTGAGGTAGTCACCAAATGATTTTAATTTTGATATTTTTATGAAATACATACTACATTATTGTTCTAACGCCTCGGCCTGTACTAAGACCTATAACGGCTTCAAGAATAGGGTCACTTTCATAGGGTCATAGGGTTCATAGGGTTTAAAAATATAGATTTGATCAGCAGTGCACGATTAAATCACAGGTACAGTTCACTCCAAAGTCCAGATTTTTCAAAATTCTCGAGTCTACGTCCGAATCTCAAATCACGTGGTCTGCGGTACACCTTAAATATCACACAGCGTGATACACGAAACCATAAGGGGGCTCACTTTGGAAACAGGCGGAAACTCCGGCCTATTTAGTCACTTCAGAAAACCAAACTCTTTGTCAACTCAACCCTGTGTTTTCCATAAACTTCCCTTTAATTTTCCAATTTGGATTCGAAAGTTTTTTTGAACGAAACTGTTATTTTTGTTCGTATGAATACATATAATTTTCTTATAAGAAATAAATATCCTAAAAAACACTTTTGTAAATAAGTATAATAAAGTTTCTTTTGTTTATCCCATTTTATATCCAGCAATTCCTTATTGTGTTAAAAAAATATTTCATATTCTGTAAAAATAATTCTGTAATAACAGTGTATTTATGTATTAAAAACCTAATTTTTTTGGTTGTTTAAATTAAATTGTTAAAACCCCAATACACCTTTGGAACCTTTAAAATTCCAGCTCTCTGGCGATCGGTACCACAGGTTTCAGGTTCGATTCTCGGCAGTGCCATGAAGGTTTTAGTGGTTCGGAATCCACTTTAAACAGTAGGTCTCTGTCTAATAGGACTGTAGATTATTAGACTTGGAACTGACAACCTGACCCTATAAAGGAGAAAAACATCTCTTGTCTAGAAATTTGCCAGTAGGTCGGACAGCCTTGGCCCACCATGTTGCTGTTGCGTCACTGATGGTTTATGATTATGATGTTGATTTAAGAATTTCAGTGATAAAATTATTATTTTATTTATTTTATCTCATAAATAAAATAAATAAATAGAAATAAAATAAATAAATAAAAATTTCTTAAATTATTTATTGGATTTATTTGATAATTAAAAAATCGATTTTATTTACATAAAATATTAAACTATGGTTATTGAAAAACATTTTGAATTTATTAATCGCTTGGTACTTCTAAGGTAAGTAAGCAAGCAAATGTTTTGTTATTACATATAACATTACGACTTGAAGTTTTGGTTATTGACATTAGAAATTTGAATGCAAAACTTATTCTTAAAAATAATGAAAAAAGTATTGAAATAATGTTGAAAAATTAAGAAAATATATGAATTTTTTTCTTTAAATTTGAAATAAAAAAGAAAATTTTTTTAAACTGTGCTAGTTTTAAGTCTCCTTTAAAGGTTTAAAAAGTCTTTCTTCTTCTTTAAAGATTCTTTTAAATATTTTTCCTCTGAGAAACATTTAGTTTGTAGTCTCTCACGAGAGGAAATGTATTTAGCACAACCTGCGTATTAATCGGGCTACAGACTCTCATCTGTAAAGGATATATATTTCGCACAATTTGCGCGTATCTGAGTATCAGTTTTTCGGCTTAGCAAGGGAGTCTTACCATTAATCAATAATTATCTGCCTTTAAGTATGTTAAATAGCGTATGTCTCTAATTGTATGTGTGTGGTGTTTGTACGTGTGTATATAAAACTGTGAGTTCTACAACCTGTTCTTCAAGTATATCATTCAATAACAACCAATCTTAACCAATAACAATTCTCAATAACAACCAATAACTCAATCTGCACACTAAAATATTACTTTAGAAAACACATAATATTTTTGAGCTTATAAATTTTTATCTATATTTATTTTCATTTTTATTTTTATTATAAACATTATATTATAATTACGAGTATATGTTTTTGATTATTTCTTTAAGTAACTGAATTCAAATTGACCTAATTGGGGAAATATCTTTTGAATTTTTAGATCAATTGTAACTTGCATGGGATAAATTCACTTCAAGTTCTATTACTAGTATGTTGAATATTTTCTAAATATTCGATAACTTATCACTGCAGCATTTCGAATGCTTATTACTCATCAATAAAATCACATTTTCTAAGATTAACTCTAACTCAATAGGCAGGCTTAATTCCAAAATACATCCCAGATAGGCAATTTACTGTTAATTTTAGCTATGTATCAGTGCTAATGGTTTCTCGACCAGCACCTACTCCTACATATGACCCTTAAAAACAATCATGCCCATTACTTAGCGATGAAAATTGAATTTCTCTCTCAATTTATTTATAAAGATGGCCTTGATGCCTTAGTCAGGAAATTAAATAATGTTCAAAACAGAACAGATATGCTCCAGGCGTGTATGAAGGGTTGTGGCTTCTCCAAACTTGAGTCATGAAAAATGAGTCATAATGAATCCTGAAACTCGATATCTTCTTTCATTGCTTTTTCATCCAGTTAGATCTCCTTTGATCTGCTATCCTAATTTTACGTATAATTAGGTTTTCAATAACAGAAAAGTTGGGCTGACACGTAGATGGCGCTACTAGTATTAAATCCATATGATTTTTAGTTAGACCTAACCTTCAAAAGATTGTATAAATTTTGACAGCTGTTGCACTATTAGTGTGGGGAGTTATAGCATTTTTAGTGATGTTACAGCATTTTTAGTGTTCATCACGCAGTCCACTCGGCTGACTGTCGATTGGACTCCGGTGTGAAATGACGGAGCCATGTTTCATCCATTGTCATATATCGTCGCAAAAATTCGGGTTTATTACGATTGAACAGCTCCAAACACTACTTAGAATCATCAATTCGTTGTTGTTTTTGGTCGACTGTGAGCTCGCGCGGCACCCACTTTGAACAGAACTTTCGCATATCTAAATATTCATTCACGATATGTCCAACACGTTCCTTTGATATCTTTAGGGTCTCAGCTATCTCAATCAACTTCACTTTTACGGTTATTAGAAATTATTTTGTGGACTTTTATGATGTTTTTGTCGGTAACAGCCTCTTTGGGGCGTCCACATGTGCATCGTCCTCGGTGCTCATTTCGCCACGTTTAAATTTAGCAAACCACTTCTCTACGGTTGACTTTCCTGGTGCAAAGTCCGAATAATGTTTATTACGCTAAGCCTTGGCTTGAATAGTATTTTTTTTTTTCGCCAAAAATCAATGCTTTATTAACACACGAAATTCTTTTATCCATTTTTTCAAACTAACAAAAGTTGCTTTACTAAAACTGCTATAACTCACATACTAATAGTGCAACAGCTGTCAAATTTATACACATGTCTTTTGAAGGTTAGGGCTAACTAAAATTCATATGGATTTAACACTAGTAGCGCCATCTATGTGTAAGCCTACGAACCTTTCAGCCCACTTGTTATTATATTACGTATATCTGCTAATTTTTCTAATTTACTTATTTCTTAATAAGAGGGAAAAAAACTTCTGAATTTCTTTTTAATTATAATTTTTCTCTAAACCTAGTTGCCTGATGGCAAATTGGCTAGCTCTCTGTCAGCTCTAGTCTCTAAAACAGGTTTCAGGTTCGAATTTTGATGGAGACATAGGATGTCGTTAGAGATTCGGAATCCAAGTTAAAAAGTCCCGGTCTAATTAGCCCAAAGTGCGCACAAAAACAGCCATAGAGCGAAAACCAAACCAAATCTGAAGCGGTTTGATATATATAGGGCCTGATGGTCGAGTGACTGGTGCTCGGTGCCAGATTTCGGGTTCGAGTCCCACCAGTGGCATGGATGTTTGTAGTGTTTCGGAATCCACTTTTAATCCGTAGGTACTTGTTCGCTATGATTGTAGCGTGTTTGGCGTAGATTGGCAACCTGCCCCGTAAAAAAAGAAAACATCTTCTGTCTCGAAATCTGCCAGTAGGGAGATGACCTTTTGCCCAACACAGAGCTGTTGGAGCTGATGAAGAAGAATATAAATATATATGTATATATTATAGGGTCAATATATAAAAATAATATTTATGATTTGTCAAACATGACAAATATTGTTATAAAGAAATATATGTTACAAATCGTGGAACACTTTGGAAACGGCGATTTCAGGTCACAATATTAATAACATTGATTTAAATTTAAAATAGTTCATATAATGCCAGATTCACAGAATATTAAACCATTTATTCTAAAGATTGGCTTTTAAATCACAAAGACAAAATAGAAAGAAAGGTGATTAGGTTTCAAAAAAAATTGCAAGCATTTCCAATCAGAAAATACTTTTCTAGTATTTGATTATATGATTGGAATGAAAAGGCATTAATTAGTGAATTCCCTAAGAATTAATGAAGCCAGAAAATTACTAAAGCTTTATCTAAATAAATTATAGTTTAAAAAAATCGAAAACCACTTTTAGAGTTAATCAAACTAAAAAAGTAAAAAATAATTGGCTAACATAAAAATAAAATGAACGAGAAAAAAGAATGTCACTGTTCTAAAAGCGTGGCGTGCTGATATCAAGTTATAATTTTTCACTAGTTTCATTCCGAAATGTAGAGTTAGTTTTTTAAATGTCATACAAGACATTGCTTCTAAAACAGTGATATTCATTTTCTCGTCAGTCCTTATGTTAAAAATACTTTTTAGTTTGATTAACTCTAAAATCGTGTTTTATAGTTTTTTAAACTATAATTTATTTTTGTTTTTTAGTTTGATTAACTCTAAAAGCGTGTTTTAAACTATAATATTTAAATAAGGTCCCGGTACGGAGAACTGGAACTATAGTTCTTACAATAATTTAATTGTGAGTAAAACAAAGGCTAAAATGCGAATAGGTCGAGCCAGCCAGGATTCGAACAGGGAATATCCTGATCTGTAGTGAGGCGCGTTATCCGTTGTGCCGCTGTCCTACGTAGGTTTGAATGTCTTAGGTACTTTCATTCTACATGGGTTAAATTGCTCTTCATAAGCTAAAATAAGATCAGTAATCTTGGCGATGCTAATCATGATGAGATAATAAACTTATCAAAATATTTTGTTGTCATCGGTCCTTGATAAGTATACAAAGTTTAAATTAAATCTGATCGCTTACAGTAGTGCAAAAATTGAGCCCAAAGAGTCAGTTACAAACAAACAAACAAACATACAGGTGAAACTAATAAAAGAGTATTAAAAAAAAAAAAAGACAAATCAAGCACAATTTGTAAAACTAATGACGAAACAAGATGGATTCCAATCCAGTTGGCTACCACCATGCCATCACAGCGTTCGAAATTATACATCGTCTTGTTTGTGTATCATGGTGGCAACTGTGACGGCAAAACAATTTTGGCGACGAAGAAGATTGAAGTTTACACGAGTGGAAATTTGAAATGATTTTCAACTTGAACAATAGAAGTTTTAGAAAAGTGAAGTCATAAATTGATTCAATTTTAAATATATCTGAAAATCAACGAGCGTTTTTATAACAATAGTCATCATAAATTGTGAGTTTTGATTATTTTCATGTATAAAATTATATGTATTGTGAGATGTCTGACTTCTTCCTACTTCATTCGAATGCATGAAAGTTTAATTCATTAGAAAATGAGAATTTAGGATGTGCTTTATGGCTAGAGGATGATTAGCTGTATGAAGCTTGATTCCGATTTAAAAACTTTGTAAGAATCTCTTCATTTACCTCTGGAGATGAATTCTGAAATTTGACGAAGAGGAATGATCTAGAATGATTTAGAAACTGTAAGACTGTCTTTTTATCTCTGGAGATGAATTATTGGATTTTAACGAATTTGATGTTGTGTTGATTTTTATTTAGAAAGAATTTTAAGGTTGTCATTACTTTCATCTAAAAATGAATTTATGGATTTTAACGAAAGGACTGTTATGTGATAGAATAGATTGTAAGAATCTTCATTTACCTCTAGAAATGAATTCTGGAAATCGTCAGAGGACTGATTCTTATTTAGAAATTGTAAGACTCTTTTTATATCTGAGGTGAATTATTGGATTGCAACTAAGTGGACTGATTTTTATTTAGAAAGAATTTTAAAATTGTCATTATTTACCTCTAAAAAGGACATTTCTGGATTTTGACAAAAGGACTGTACTGAGATAGACGACATAGTAAGAATCTCTTCATTTACTTCTGGAGATGAATTCTGGAATTTGTCGTAGAAGATTGATTCTTATTCAGAAACTGTAAGATTTTTATTTCTGGAGAGGAATTATTGGATTTTAAAGAAGTGGTGTGATTTGTATTTAGAAAGAATTCTGAAATTGTTATTATTTACCTCTAAAAAGGTCATTTCTGGATTTTAACGAACTGTTTTGAATTAAAAGACATTGTATGAATCTTAGACCTCTGGGGATGAATTTTGGACTATTTAACTCTGGATTTTGTAAAAGATTAAAAGGTGAGTGTTCTTTCTTAGTTACATTAGTTGTTTGTCGGATATAATTAGAAATTGGCTACTTAAATTTTTGGTGTTTGAAAATTTATAAAATTCATTATAATATTCACTATAATATTCATTATATTATTATATAAACATTTTCCAAAATAATTTAAAGACGAAAAGGTAGTGTCATTTATGCCCATACACATGATAAATATAACCAGAATGTTTTTATTAAGTATGTGATTACTCATATAGTTTATAGTTATAAGATAAAAAGTTTAATATTAATATTCATTATATAAATAATTATATGTTAGTATAATATATAATTTAATAATAATAATAATACATTCATGTAAAAGTTTAATATTCATTCATGTCTATATAAGGAGATTCGCCCAATTCAATTTGCAAATGACACAAAATGCTACGATATTCAATAGAAATATTTCAACAAAATCGTTAATGTCAAGTATAATATCTAAAAAGCAATAGATACGCGCGAAATTTCATCGTAGATCACTATAACCATTATTAAAGTTTCAGAATTTACATACATCACATATTCATGATACTTTCATGATTCTGAGAAATATCAAATGCTTCAAAGAATAACATAAATAAAATTTAATGTAAGAAAAATATTCAATTTCAGAAATGGGTTATAGAATATTATTTGCGATCATTCGTTAAAATTGACAAATTTTTTTCACTGAACACTAAAAAACAAAAATGCGAATGTGAAATTCTTTTGCAATATTTCAAAACATTTTCTATTAATAGATTATTCACTTCTATTCATATATTTTCCACCAGCTTTCCTGAATAGAGTTTTCAATAAATGATATTGTTAAATTCACCAAAGTTTTTCCAGAAATTTTATTTCAAAAAATATATTTTTAACTTACCGTCACTTCTAAGAAACTTTTAGTTATAACTATTGTTTTGCGAAGTTTTTGAATTTTTATTGGTTTATTTACTTTATGCTGAAAAAAAATTTCTCGCAGAATTGATTAAAAAATTTTATTTATTTTTTTAATTTTAAATGAGAAAAACACGTTCGTATACAGTGAGTGTAAAAATTATTCTGTACAGTACGACAATTGATTTAAAAGAGATCCGTTCATAAAAAATTATAAACATAAATTCATTTTAATTAATTATAAATATATAATAGAACACATTTTCACTAGTTTCATTTGAAAATTGACACAAAAATAATTTTATACATGAATAAATATTTGCAAAACTGAAACAATCAAACATCTTGTGGTGTAAAAAGTATTCGTACATCAGGCATATATTGGCCAATACAATCATAATATTTCAGCTAATACCTTTGCAGGATATTCTTTAGCTCCGAATAACTGCCTTGAGTCTCTTTGGCATCGATTCCACTAATTTTGCTGTTATTGAGCTAGATATGGCGTCCATTCTTGATTAAGAGCTGATTCAAATCATTTTTATTAGAAATATGTCTGGATCTAATATTTTATCAAGAACGTCCCATAAATTCTCGATAGGGTTGAGGTCCGGCGATTGACGATAAAATTTCATGAACTTTGGTGTATTATATAGTATCCAGAGCCTTGTGTTTCCGGGCTGTGTTTGGGGTCATTATCATGCATGGAAAACGTAATCACCATTCAAGCCCATTTGTGTTGCACTAGGTCCTAAATTATTTTTAAAATGTCAATATAGAGTTGATGATTCATAATGCCTTTAATAAAAACTAATCCACCCCAGAAGCAGTCATACAACCCCAAACAAGCAGACTTCCACCCACCTGTTTCACTGTTTGGCACTAAATTCTTAGGGATGCATTTCTGTATTGCGCTTTCTCCATACCATTCGTCTCCCGTCCGATCCAAATATGTTATATTTACTTTCGTCTGTAAAGATAATCTTTTTCAGAAATCTGGACTTTCATTAACCTATTGCTTGCGAAAGACAATCGCAGCTTCCGATTCTTCTCACTAACAAAGAATTTTCGTCTCGCAACACGGCCATGGAAACCCTCATTTCTGCATGCATTTCGAACAGTACTTACGGGAGACTGCTGTTTCCAGGTTCTTTAGTTCTGATGTTAATGTAGGAGCACTTATTTGGGATCCTTCTTTAATGAACGTACCGGAAACCGTCTGTCAGATGATATCAATAGACATGGTCGCCCAGTACGAGAACTGTTTTGAACCTTTCCAGTGGCCGCAAACATTTTTATGATTGACTGCACAGTTGAACGGGGTCTACCGACCAGATCAGAAATCTTGTTGTACGATTTACCATTTTTACGGAGCTCTAAAATCAGTTCTCTTTTTCGGAAACACTTTTCTCTTTACTTTACATCCCATTACAGAATTTCTAGTTTCTCACTACATTAAAATTTCCACTGAAGAACCTTATGTAACTTACAAGATAACGTCAATTAAATACATAATAATGGCTAAACCAATCACAAAATAACTAAAAAAATTGCATTTCTTTCAGTGCACGAATACTTTTACACCA
This sequence comes from Caerostris extrusa, assembly GCA_021605095.1. Taxonomy (NCBI): domain Eukaryota; kingdom Metazoa; phylum Arthropoda; class Arachnida; order Araneae; family Araneidae; genus Caerostris; species Caerostris extrusa. Next base: position 23,693 of record BPLR01013060.1, read on the forward strand.
CAAGATGTTGAATTGTTTCAGTTTTGTAAATATTTGTTCATGTATAAAATTATTTTTGTGTAAATTTCACATGAAACTAGTGAAAATATGTTTTATTATATATTTATAATTAATTAAAATGGAATTTATGTTTATAATTTTTATGAACGGATCACTTTTAAATCAATTGTCGTACTGTACGAATACTTTTTACACTCACTGTATATGGAAGAACTCCGCCTTTATCTAGAATTTTGCAGGATTGCGTAAAATAAACGTTATCTTCGGGTGAGAGTCTGTAGGCCAATTGGTCATTTCTTCTGAACAGTACGGGGTGCGCTCTTGCCAACGTGTCAGAGGAAGGATGGTTACAGAGGGTATTTTGATATTTCGGCATTCCATTGAAGCAATCACAGACATTCAAATCTTATTGGTGAAAACATGACATGCTGAAATGCTTGAAATTTGCTTAATGAAACATGGGGAATGACATACGAATAATGACTTTGAAATAATTGAAATATGTATAATGAAATCTGCATAAATATGAATAATGGCTTTGAAATAACTGAAATGTGTGTAATGAAATCGACATAAATATGCATAACTGATTATTATGCATATTTTAATTTAAAATGGCAATGAAAAGAAAATGAAAAATTTTTATACATATTGCTTATGTTTTTTTCAATATTTATTCTAATTTTTGAAGGGTGGGCTTTTTGTAAAGATAAATAATAATCAATACTAAAACTATTTTAAATTTGTACTGCAATTATAATTTATTTTCTATATTTACTTCACCCATAAGTAAATGCTTTACTATTTTGATCCAATCGTGCTGCAGTAGTGTGTGCACTAGTGTAAGATGAGAGTTTATTTCCCCCCTTGTGGTGTACACTGTAAATGTTTTGTAATACGACCGATTCAATAGAGATCTGATTCATATGTAATAGAATTCTGTCGATAATTATCTAGTTGGATTTTACCGGTTTTTCCCAGTACGATGTGAACCAAACATCCTCACGGAGGAATTATACTCTCCATTGTTTAACTTGTTGAATCTCATTCATCGCGAATCTTCGGATGCCTTGAATCTTCAATTACTTAACCTTGAACATTGGAGTTCATGTACTTAGTTTGAGTTTATGAACTTTATTACTCAGCCCTTTGGCAGGAAATGAGTGAAAGTAACTTCCCTCACAATTGCATATCATACAGAAGGAAATCAAAACTGCCACTAGAGAGGCTGACAGTTGATGTCAGAAACTTTTAGACACGTCATAATCATCGTGTTTCTTCTTCTTTACCTTATTTTCTAGATAGAAAATAAAAAATGTTCTCCACTGCTAATTTTTATAATAAAAGTTTCGCCAAACATAAATTTTCTCTTATTCAAATTGATAGATTTAGTTTACTACAGGGAGATTGAAAGGCTTAAATTTAAGTATTGTAACAATTACAAAAGAAATATGGTCAATTTCTTTCTATAAGTCCTGTCGACAAATGTATTTTTTTCTATAAAACCTGTTTCAATCCCCATGGAAAAGAATGACTGATTCTTGTCCCAGTTGTAAGAAAAAATAACTCAGTTTTGAAAATGCCCTTGTCGTTGGACAATTCGCGGGTGGTATGAATAAGGGGAATACGAGATCAAACTATTTTTTAAAAATGTAGGAAATGCTATTCAAACGGCTTTTGCTATTTGCATGGGACTCTTAGACTAAATATTAATCTGAGAAAATCATGAAACACCACTTTATTGAATCATTCTTCCCCAAGAATAACAATAACTTCTGGGATAATAGGAATGATTTCTAACTGATAATTCTTAATAGTAGGAATGACTTCTAACAGATAATTGCTCGACATTTATGTGATCCATTTATTACTCGACATTTATGTAAACTTCATAGATTGTTGTGTGCCGGTTGGGCAACCAGACTATAATTGAGTGTTGTTGGATTGGGGCACAAGTTGGAGAACTCGCAGCATTATTGACACCACAACACAACATGGGACATACAAAATTCAACACATTTAACGACAGATAACTATAGATTCGTAGAAGGAATCCACTTCTAAGCTGAAAAACCGATACTCTTCTACGCGCAAGTACGCGCAATATATTTCCTCCCCGGGTTAGAATCTCGAGGCGGACTAATGCACCGGGATGCACTACGTATGGGATGAGAAGTATAACCTAAACGTTTCTAAGCGGGAGCGCAGGTGGTGCTGCACTTCCTGTCGGGTGAGTGTCTGGAGGCTGATTGGCCATTTCTCCTGAACATCACAGGGAGCGCTCTAGCCAGTGTGCAGGAGGAAGCACGGTTGCGCTAGTACGTAAATCACGTACTGCGATTATTTGTTATCGAAATAATTTCTTTCATAATTTTTATTGGTTCAATCAATTTAGAATCAATGCATACCACTAGAAAGTTGAAAGCGGGAATTGAACCCTCGTCCTCTTGTAAACTATTTAGAGGGCTTACTTACACTTTAATCTTTTTGCTTATAAATATATAAAAATCTTTTGCTCTTTTTGCTTATAAATATATAAAAATGAGGAAAATCCAGCTACGATTTTATATAAGTTTACATTGTCGACTTATTTTAAATTTACAGTGTTTGTAAAAATATATTTTCAATACTGTTTTGCTTCTATTTTAGTACTATTTTATTTAAATTTTCCTTTCTTTTTTTAAGAAAGGTAGGGATTTAAATATGCGGCGACACGCACAGAGTTTTTTTTTTTTTTTTTAAAATTCTTGAAAAATAAGATTTTTTTCCAGCTAGTATATTTTTGGAAACTCGGAAGTGAATAACTGCACTTTGGAATTTTTTTTTTTTTGCGTTGCGAGTTGAAATAACTCTTCGGGACTTTGTTTATTAACAAAAGTAAAAACGTCTAATACTAATAATGTAAAAAATAAATATAATAAAGTAAAATACTAATCATGTTAAGTAAAATAATTTTAAATTAAAAATATGTATATTTATAAAAATTCAAGAAACTTAGAGGGTCTTGTTTACTTTTATTTAGCATTTGATTTCAAACTTTGAAACGTGATAAACTCTTTGTGTATTAAATATTTATAAACATACTATTATTTTAAGCAAAAAAATTATTAATATACATCCTCTGTAAAATTCACGAGCCAGCCTTTCTTGAAATATTCAAAAGAAAAAGATGTCTCGACTATTATACTAAAGTATTACATTATTTGTAAATAAATAAATTAATAGTTTAAAAAACACGCTTTTAGAGTGAATCAAACTAAAAAGTAAAAAATAATTGTTAACATAAGAATAAAATGACTGACGAGAAAATGAATGTCCCTGTTCTAAAGCGTGGGGTGCTTTGTATGACATTTTAAAATTAACTCAGCATTTCGAAATGAAACTTCCGAAGGAAACTTCGGAATGAAAGAATTATAACGATTGATATCGAGCACCCCACGCCTTTAGAACAGTGACATTCATTTTCTAGTCAGTAATTTTATTCTCATGTCAACAATTATTTCTTACTTTTTAGTTTGATTAACTCTAAAAGAGTGTTTTTAGGGTTTTAAAACTATAATTTATTTGAAACAGTGTCTACAACAAAGCCGCCAGTGAACTCAATGTCATCCCTAATGCTCACCAGCTGCGCACGTACCACCGAACCACTATTCGGGCACATTTACATTAGAACCAATGTTTGAATTAAGGAATATGAAAATTTTAAAGGTCATTTTGATAAAAAAAAAAATATCACAATACATTCCTTCGGAATGAAACTTCCGAAGGAAACTTCGGAATGAAAGAATTATAACGATTGATATCGAGCACCCCACGCTTTTAGAACAGTGCCATTCATTTTCTAGTCAGTAATTTTATTCTCATGTTAACAATTATTTCTTACTTTTTAGTTTGATTAAATCTAAAAGCGTGTTTTTTTTAGTTTTTTTAGTTTATGCTATAACTTATCGATAATCAGACTAAAAGCTGAGAGCTTTTCGGGTTTTCTCCCACACACCCAGCAAGTTCGAGAAATTAATCTCTAATTGCCTGTCGGTGGCTGTTCGTAGCACAAATAAATGCGAACTATTAATGTTAAAAAAAAAATTATCGGGAAAGTAATTCTTACATTTCTGTTATAATACTCAAAATTCAGTTTATTAATTTTTAAATGTTAAAAAAAACTAAATACTGTTTATGTGAGCACTTTTTAATTTTGTCATGCCCTTAACAAAGAGGAATCCTATATATAATCTCATCTTATGTTTGGCCTATTTTATTTATTAACGTAACATCTAAAAGAGAATTTCATATTAAGGGGAACATTAAAAAAAAAAATTTAAAAACTTTTACATTACATTACGTTTTGCATTTTTTAATTAGGTAATTAGTAATAAACCAAAAGCGTTTATCAATATAAAATGTGAATTCTTTTAATAGGTTGTGGTTCTAATGCAGCTGGCAATGCAGATGCATTTTATCTTTTATGCCATAAGAAAGGTTGCACCGCTGTTACTCATTTAATACTACCCACTGGGAACGTGTAGCTTGAAGATAGGCTACGGACGCGAGTAACACTACACCTGAATTCTTTTAATATAAATTATGACGATTCAATATAATACATGAATTCAGTTTTTTGTTCCTTTATGTTGCATGTTGTCCATCCATTATGTTAATTGACAAAAAAATTTATACAACACAAATATTTTCCAATTTAATAAATTAGCAGTTAAGATAAAAAATATTTTAAACTATCGAAATCATCGCAAATTTAAAAAAAAAATGTTACTTTTAATATTTCTAAAATTATACAAGGTGAAATTCACGATCATATATTTTTTTTAACATCGTAATATGTATACGAAGAACAGCTCACTAAGGAGAGGTGAAGGAAAGTTATTGCCTGCAGGGTGGACATTTAGGCACATTTGTCCCACATTTGCGTATCGTGACAGAGTGGCAGCGCTTTGGCGCTCGGTAGCACAGGTTTCGGGTTCGAGTCCCGGCGGTGCTATGGATGTTTGTAGTGGTTCGGAATCCACTTTAACCCGTAGGGCCCGGTCTGTTTAGTCTAACGTGTGCACAAGGGACCGTAGAGCGACAAACCAAATCGAAATCGTCCAGTAGGCAGATGGCATTGGACACCTTTGGGCTGTAGCACCCTGATGATGATGATAACAGATACAAAAGTTAAATCAATTTTGAAAACAGTAACTGTGCACCATAAATTGGTATCGAACCTTCGTCCTTTTATATTCAGCAAGCACTAGACCACGAGTAAGGATTTATTAAAATGTAAAAACATTTTTGGAAAGGAATCCATTTTTTGGGGGAAAATAACATTTTTTTTAAGAAACGCTATACACAAAGAGCATTGCACAACATCATATGGCCTATTCGTCACATATAAAGAACATTATATGGCTATATTTTTACGCCATATCACTTCACAACCATAAAATGAAACTATTTCGTAAATATCAATTCCGAAAAAATGCCCAATAAAATAAAGCAGTTATATCCTAAACGATCGGAAAATCTTATGATGCGATATATCATTTTTTATTATTACTGAATAAATTTTTAAAATTATTAAATATTATTTTTTATTCAAATAATATATTTAAATTCCCTTCTATTCGTCTTAAATAATTTTCCACATCACATACATTTTTTAAATATTTATTTAGGAATTTTGTCATCAATGCATTAGTCTCTTAATCTCAATTTCAAATCGAAAACATTTCAGTTTATATTTCGAATAAAAGCATTAAATCCTGAATAACTCATTCAGTTTAAATTGGATGGAAATTTTTAAATCAGCCATCAGCTCACAAACCATCTGATAGACAATGCTCGGTTCACAAATTACTGCTCAAATATTTATTTTCAATTTAAAATCCAACAATACTTTGAATTTTTAAATCGACAGAGAAGTTTTGAGAATTAAATCCCTCGAGAATTTAATTCATTTGACATAAAACCGGTAATTTATCCATTGTGAATTATAAAAGATTTAAAAAAACGTAGTGTTGTTTAAATATTATGAGATATTTAATGGCGTGTTTTACTTTTGGAAAAATTAATCTTTATATATCAGTAGATTTCGAAATTAAACTAATGTTCAAAAATTAATTTCACGGAAAATAAAAATATTTAATGCTTAGTTTAATATTTAATTTAATGAATACCTTAAGATAAAAGGAATAGGGTAGATTAATTTAACAGTGAATTTAAATAATTAAAAAAATTAGCATGTTATTTTTCACCTATATGGGACATATTATTGCAAAGGAATATATTTTTTATAAAATAATGCTTATGAAATTTAAATCATCAAACAGCAAGAGTAGATTTCGTTAATGCTTTTAAATCAAATACAGTTATTCTTTTTAAAAATATTTATAAAAATTGTGTGCAATTATATTTTAAGATGCGCGTAAACAATTGCTCGAATCTCATTGATGACGTATGTTATGGTCAGTGTTTTTCAAAAAGAATAAATTCGTTGGATAAGATATTAATTACATTCACTATTCTTTTCTGCTGAAAATTTAATTGTTTTTAAGAAATTTCGGCGTACTTTATAAACACACTTAAGCAGTGGGCAATGTAAACTAATTGACATATTGTAACGGGGCCGGAATGGTCGAGTGGCTAACGCTCTCGGGCGCTGTACCACAGGTTTCGGGTTCGAGTCCCGGCGGTGCCATGGATGTTTGTAGTGGTTCGGAATCCACTTTAATCCGTAGTTTTTGGTCTCATATGACTGTAAGAGCGTCACGGAGCAAAAGTCAGACTTCTACCTACGGGTGCTCCATCGCAACAGAAGCTGCCCCTTTCCCTGCATCCATGAGTAGATCACTCATCGGATGCCCGTCCCGCACTACAGGACATTGAGGATTATTCACAACAACAACATATTGTATCATTTTTCTCACAGGAAGAGTCTTGGTATTTCATTCCCAGGAGAAAGGAATGTATATTAATTGACAAGTATATAATAACTCAACTTTGGCAGCAGACGAGATTTTATTGTGGGTAGTCATGTAATATGTAAATATTTTATACTAATGAGAATAACCTGTCAAATCTCATAGCAGATATTCGGTTTCATGTAAAATGAGACTCAGGAAATTAGCAAATGTCTGTGCTTCACAGGTCGAAATAACTACGGATTAAATAAACTACACCATGAGTTGTTCAATCGTGATTGGTGATCGCTCATGAGCTTAGAAATGTCTTTTCCAAGGAGAAATGAGGAAAGCCGATCCACCCTTCTTGGCGGATTTTCTTAAATTGAAATTTTTGGGTAGGAAATTAGAGAGTTCTGCAATGAGTCGACCAGAAGTGTTGCTTTTCTTTTTTTCTCTGAAGTGACTGAAAAGGCCAGAGTTTCTGCTTTTTTTCAAAGTGATGAACCCCTTGTGGTTTCGCGTATCACACCGTGTAATAATTAAGGTCTGCCGCAGACAAGACAATTAGATCCGACGTAGACTGACGTGATTTAATTATGCACTTGCGATCTAATTTTTTTTTTATTTCTTTTGTAAAATGAACAAGAGTTCATTATATATATTTTCTTTCTAATGCAGCTGTCAAACACTTAGACAGCTTGGTCTTAGATGCCTTAAGGCAAGCGCTGCACAGACGTAACTCACTTTGCATTACCCAGGGGGCGCGTGTAACTTGAAGATAAGCCCCGGACGCGGAGTAACAATGCCTCCGCAACGCTCTACGATCCTGTTACAACGGGACCTAAGGTTCAAAAGTGGATTCCGAACCACTACACAGATCCATGGCACCGCCGGGACTTGAACCCGAAACCTGTGGTACCGAGCGCCAGAGCGCTAGCCACTCGGCCATTCAGGCTATATATGTATATATATATAAAATACACTGAAGTGACAAAAGTCATGGGATAGCAATATGCAAATTTTCAGATGGCAGTAGCATCGCGTAGAACAGGTATAAATGCGCAGAGCTTTCATTCCTGTTCAAGTTATTCATGTGAAGAGGTTTTGACGTGATGATGACCGCACGACGGGAATTAAGTTTTGAACGCGGAATGTTAGTTGGAGCTAGACGCATGGGTCATGCAATTTCTGAAATCGTTAGGGAATTCAACATTCCCAGATCCACTGTGTCAAGAGTGTGCCGAGAGTATGAAATTTCAGGCATAACATCCCACCATGGACAGCGCAGTGGTCGACCGCCTGCACTTAACGACCGAGACCGGCGACGTCTGCAAAGAGTCGTAAATTCTAACAGACAAGCAACACTGCGTCAAATAACCGCAGAAATCAATGTGGGACGTACAAGGGACTTGTCTGTTAGAACTGTTTGGAGAAATTTGGCTTTCTTGGGCTATTCCAGCAGAAGACCGACTCGAGTGCCTTTACTGACAGAACGACATCGCTTGCAGCGACTCTCGTGGGCACGTGAGCATATAGGTTGGTCCCTAGAGGAATGGAAAACCGTGGCCTGGTCCGATGAGTCACGATTTCAGTTGGTAAGAGCTGATGGTAGGGTTCGAGTGTGGCGCAGACCCCACGAAGCCATGGACCCAAACTGTCAGCAAGGCACTGTTCAAGCTGGTGGTGGCTCCGTAATGGTGTGGGCTGTTTTTTCATGGCATGGACTTGGTCCTCTGGTGCGACTGGACCGAACATTGACTGGAAATGCTTATGTTCAGCTACTTGGAGATCACATGCAGCCATTCATGGACTTCATGTACCCAACCAACGATGGGATTTTTATGGATGACAATGCGCCATGTCACCAGGCCACAACTGTTCGCGATTGGTTTGAGGAACATTCTGGACAATTCCAACGAATGATCTGGTCACCTAGATCGCTCGACATGAATTCCATCGAGAGGTCTGTTCGTGCCCAAAATCCTGCACCATCAACGCTTTCACAATTATGGACGTCTATCGAGACAGCATGGCTCATAATTCCTGCAGAAGACTTCCAACGACTTGCTGAGTCCATGCCACGTCGAGTTGCTGCACTTCGCCGGGCGAAAGGACGGCCGACACGATATTAAGAGGTATCCCATGACTTTTGTCACTTCAGTGTATATATATATATTTATATATATATATGAGACTTCTTCTTGAAGCTGTTATCGATCTAACATAGGCCGAGGCGTTGCAATATGATTCGAGAAAGCAGATACATTTTTCCTTGTTTTTCTCATAGTAGTATAATGCGCGTAAATCCTCAGAACTCTGGTTAATTACTTCTTAAAGTCTTATTCTTATGCATATGCACAGAAATGGTGTCCCATGTCAACAGATAGTACTTCTGGTGTATTTGATATGAAGTAATAAATGGGGAAAACATGTAGGCAAATTACTTTTAAAATCCTCTCAAAAAGGGGTATTTCACCCACTCTTATATGTACATCAAATAAGTAGTTTTCCCATATCGATAAATAATACTAATGGTATGCTGGGTATAAGGATACAAATCGGACAATTCCTTGATTTCCCTTTCTTGGCTAGTAAAATGAGGTGAAATTAAAGCATTTTGGTTGTCTAATGGGAAAAAAAACTCTTACATATTAACAGAAAATGGTGTATAATAATGTTAACAGATAAATATGATAGATACTAAAGTAACCTTTAAAATTGACATCGATGTCTGTTTAGAAAAAAAAATCATATTTTAAATAAATATAAAGTTCATATTAATAAAACGAAATAGTAACTGTTGTTTATGGTGTATTTAAAAAAAAATTCTATGTTTTATTGAACCTCGATGTAGTTACTTACTTAATATATTTTATGTGTAAAAGTTATCTATAATCAGTTTTCAGTGATAGAGTAATCTTGGATGATTTTAGCAATTCAAAATTATCTGACGAATATCTGAATTAGAATCTTAAACTTTTGAACTTTGTGTTTCTCATATAATTTAGGAATCTTATCTAATGCATTTAATTCGTTCCGTTTATCATAGATCATTCAACGTCTATGTATTATCATCCCTCCCATTCCTTGCTTTTGATAAGTTTTGAAGAGTGTGTCTGTATTTCACAAAATTGCTATCTCCATATAAAATAGATGTTTTTGAAATATAAATTCCATTTTTCACCTTAATTGTTAAATAAATAAGGGGCCTGAATGGCCAAATGGCTACCCCTTGCTCTGGCACTCGGTACCACAGGTCTTGGTTCGAATCCCGGCGGTGCCACGGATGTTTGTAGTGGTTAGAATCCACTTTAAACCGTAGGTCCCGGTCTAACAGGATCCTAAAGCGTTACGGGGGTAGTGTTACTCCGCATCCGTGGCTTATCTTCAAGCTACATGCACCTCCTGGGTAGTGCTAAGTGCTTTCAAATTACATTTCAGCATCTTGACTATTTTACATTCAGCAGCATCTGGGACTTGTTCTAAACACATTATATTACAGTTGATCATCAACTTAAAAGAGAATTTGTTTCTCGTTTCCCTAAATATGCGTAACAAAGAAAAATTTTCTATGGTAGTGATAAGTCGGGGCTTAATGGCCAAGTGAATAGTGTTCTGCCGCTCGGTGCAGCAGGTTTCGGGTTAGAATCCCGGTGGTGACATGCATCATTTTTATGGTTAAGAATCCCATTTAAACCGTAGGTCTCTGTCTAATATGATTGTTGAGCGTTGGGCATACATTGTCCTGTCTTGAAATCTGCCAGTAGTCCATAGGCTGGCGCTGTGGGGCTGTTGCACCAATGAGGATGATGATGTTGAGCCGCCTACGCGTAGAATATTTTCAATGAATAAAGTTCAGAAGATTTCCTATTATAAATAAAATATTTAGAATTAACCAGATTTAGAAACTAGAAAATGAGATGGAGATGAAGGTTTATTTTGGCATATTTACAATAAAGGATATAATTTTAATATATGAATGTCCCACCTAGTATGGAATGCAGATAAATAATATTTTCTGAGAACAGAGTTAACAGCACCGAATTAGTCTTTTTTATAAGAGAAAATTCAGAAAATACCAACCAAGCTGTTTAACTTGCAATGAGAGAATTCCTTGGTGCAGTTTCCAACATTTCAGAAAGCAGTTATTGTATGAACTCCACTTGTGGGATCACTCTGTTTTTGCATCTAGTTAATGAGTATTGCAACTCTGTGCTAACGGATACATATAGTTTTCATATATACTGATAAAAGTCGAATACATATATATAATTTCTTCTTTTATACTACATCTTTGCTGCAGTTAAAGATCTACTACCGCAGTATGCAGGAGGTGTAGGTGTACACTCAAGAGCCAAAACATTATGACCACCCTACATGTTGCAATGAACTCGCCTGGATAACGTGATCAGGTGGAAGTGGTATTTAACTGGTATTAAGTGGCTGTATTAATCCATGCCAAGGCGGGTTGAAGCTGTGTTGCGCGCCAAAGGTGGGCCAACTCGTTATTGTCAGGTGGTCATAATGTTTTGGCTCTTGAGTGTAGTAGTTAACTTCTTTTAAAATTTCAAACGTATCATTGTATAAACGTAAAAACGTGGCTTTGTTTGTTGTTTTTTATTCCACTTAGTAGACAGCAACATCTAGACCCAGTCCAAGAAATCGTGGTCTCGTGGATGGAGGGAAAGGCATGGCAGCTTCTGTTGTAATGGAGCACCCGTAGGTAGAAGTCTGACTTGGCTCCGAGACCCTGAAGGAGAGCAATGCTTTTCTAGAAACCTTATGGGAGAAAAATATCCCACATCGCATGGGAGAAAAACCCAGAAACATCCACCAGGTAGTCCGACTAACGAGACAAGATGCTGAACATCTTCACAAACGTCGTGGAATCTCCTCGCTTTTTGTGTCAACAGCCAAGCCGGCAGTGGATTGAACCTCTGCCTTAATTACTCACCAGCGGCGCACGTTACCACTGATTCATGAGTCGGGCTGGTTTGGTTTAGTGCGGTGAAACAGTTGGCGACTGTCAGCAGTTCTTTCTTCAAAACGAACCTCGCTTTATACCTATTTTAAAGCTTTAAGTAAAGCCAATAATTTAATGATAGTTCAGATGTGTCAAAATATCTTTATAGCAGTGCTATCACTTTTAAATTTCCGACTCTAATGACGTATATGAAGGACTTGATGGTCGAGGGACAAGAACTCTGACGCTTGGTTTCACAAGCTTTGGGCTCGAGTCCCAGTGGGGCCATGGATGCTTTTAGTGGTTCGAATCCGCTTTAATACTTAGGTCCCGATCTAATACGACTGTAGAGCATTGGTAGTATGGCTGGCAACCTTACCCCGTAAAAAAACCTACTTCTGAATTTGGCAATAAGTAGAGGGTCTTGGCCCACCATGGGGCTATTGGGCGATTAAAGAAGAAGAATGACATATGTCTTAACCTTTTCGGAAAAGATTTTTTTTTACAGTGAGAAAAAAAAAAATTTTTTTTTTTTTTTATTACGATTTTATCATTTTATATTGATAAAAATTCAAAAAGGAAAAAAAAAAAAAATGATTAAAACAATAAAAATGTAACCTTCCCACACAAAAATGCAGAACTTCCACATTTGCGGCCGTTGAGAGTTAATAGAAATTTATAAGTGAAATGATTTTTTTTGATGTGCGTATTTGTAATGAATAATTAATACGTTCCATGTATTAATTATTCATTACAAATACGCACATTAATTATTTAAGCTAAATATATTTAATATATCTGGTATTATTTTTATCAAATATTAATGATGCATCTGAGGGTCCAACAACACTGACAGTTGAAATGTTACTTTACGCTAATTTCATTTTCCTAACAGCATACCGTAAACACTGTTATCAGTGCCGTCAAACTAAAAGATTCGTATTTTTTGTTGTTGAGAGATTATGTAGTGAATAATTCATTATCAAATGTTTGTTCTTTTTATTAATGATGGTAATTATAAACAAACGAAATGTCCACATATGTGGCATTTACAATTAGAGACATTGATGATGTTGGAATTTCAAAGGGTCGGTTAATTCCATTTTAGGCCTCAAACGCGTCAAATCACGATTGACACCGAAAACATTGAATGCTCCAGCTCACACTGCATTGATTCCACGTGACTGTTTCACAAAAAAATAAAACCCATATCGTTCCACAACCACCGTAGTCACACAGTTAGACTTCTGGCTATTTCCTAAACTCAAAAGACCACTCCGGGACACCGTTTTGTGTCGATAGAAGATATTCAACGTGAAGCGCCGCGCGGTTTGAAGGCCATCCTTGCCGATGACTTTTTAGCATGCATTGAGGATTAAAAAAAAAAAGTTGGCATAAGGTCCTTGATCCATAAGTTGGTCTGTGTCCGGAGGGGATTACTTTGGAGGCGATAAAATAAATTTAGAAGAATACATAAAGAGTTTTTGAAAAAAAAAAAAATAATTGGGCTTACTTTTGGTCACAGTAATACACTCATGTCCATAAATTAAGGATAATGAAGTTCAGACAAAGAAAGAGACAGAAGCAAAAACAAATTTGACTTATTTGTAAAGTCTATTAATTAAACAAAAGGTAAAGAAAAAAAAAAAGATGCTATATGTTTGACATAATTAATAAAAATTGCGATTTTTACTCCCTGGAGCAAATTTCGAAAAAGAACCTATTTACAAAAAACAGTATAACATGGTTAGTATGATGGTTAATATGGAGTATGTCACCCGGACGATGCAATACAGGCCTTACAACGCCTAGGCATGCTGAGTATCAAATTATCAATCTGACCTTGGGGAATATTGCACCACTCATCAAGCAATGCCCTCTGAAGTTCCGGTTGACAGGTGGGGAGGGGGTTGACGTGCTGCAATTCATCGGCCACGCATATCCCACACATGCTCTATTGGATTCAAGTCCGGTGAGTATGCTGCCAATCCATACGGGTGATATCTTCCAATTGAAGGCATTCGTCTACAATGTTTGCACGGTGAAGACGGGCGTTGTCATCCATAAACGGAAATTCAGCACCCATGGCGCCCCGAAACAAACGTACATGTTGTCCGAGAATGACATCCCGATAGATGTGGCCTGTCATCGTTACACTCTGAACATGCAGGTCAGTTCTGAAACCAAGAATAATTCCTCCCCAAACGAGCCATCCTGCACCACCGTAACGGTGTCGTTCAATGGTGTTCTCTTGGTGGTAACGGGTACCTGGTGCTCTCCATATGAAAGTCCGGCGAGAATCAGACTGCAAACTAAACCTGAACTCGTCGGAAAACATCACACAAGACCACTGTTGTGGTGTCCAAAATGCATGCTCTCTACCCCAGGTTAATCGAAGGCGACAGTGAGTTGCGGTAAGTGGAACACATCTGACAGGCCTACGAGCATATAGACCAATATGCTCTAAGCGTCTGTAAACAATATGCCTTGAAACTGTCGTACCGGTGCTGAAGAAAGCTGACGACACAGGTCTGATGTGTGCGTCGTCTGTTTCTTTTGGCAGTAACTGCTAAATACCGGTCCTCATTCGGCGTTGTAACTCGGGGGCGCCCTGTGCTGTAACATCTACTCACATTAACATCATCTTGGAATCGTTGCCAATGCCTGGAGATGACACTCTGGGCGAACTCCAAGTTCCTCGGATACTTCCAACTGGGTACGTCCACATTCCAGTCGTCCCATAATTCTACCACGTAAAAAATCATCCAAATGCTTCCTTTGTGCCATATCTATGCGGTTATTGCGCTGAAAGACTTTTAAAGCGCTTGTGAACAATTTTACTTCTTTGCCACCATTCCTTATATACCCCTCTCTTACACTCTCGTCATTGTGACGTACTATCCGCGCCATCTGGTGGTTTCCTGTAATTTGCATATTCTTCTTCAAGATGTGTGCGATAATTCTACAGGTGAAATTTTTATTTTAGAGTTCAATTTCTGTGTGATTCTGAATTATCCTTAATTTATGGACATGAGTGTATATATTACACACATAAGCTGAAAATGAGTTCTCAGTTATTGAATACCTAATTTGGTCGCACTAACACTAAAGCCACACTAAAGATTTTAAAATCATCATTTGTCTATGAAGTCCATTTATTAGTTTATTTTATGTGAAGATCTTCAAGTGTGAAGTCTTTTCTCTGGAGAAGGGGTGGAATGTCTTCCTGATTTAAAAGTACAAGCGGAAATTAAAGGCGCTTGAGTGGAATTTTAAAATTTTCACTTTGTTCTCGATTTCTATTCAAAAGGCATCTCTAAATTCTTCAAACTTTATTCCTAGACTTCAGTAAGAAACTACGGAATGGACTTGTGTATTCCAACCACGTAATGGGAAATATTTCAGTACTATCATTTACCAGAATCGCCGATAATGATGTGTTCCCAGTGGTAGATAAATTTTGCAGAATTGAATATTGTTTTATAGCTATTTCTTGAATAATTAAACTTTTATAGATATCTATTAGAAAGGAAAAGCATAAGAATGCGTATGTCTTATTCGTAGTCCATGTGGCCTGACGGCCAATTTGCGAGCTATCTGGCCTTTGGTACATACAGGCTTGGTATTCGAATTCAGGTTGGTAGTGACACGGATGTTTGGAAGATGTATGTATGTTTGTGAGTGATTCGAAATCCATGTTAAACAGTAGGTCCCGGTCTAATTATCCTAAAGTGTGCAAAAAATGACCATAGTGCGACAGATCAAACTATTCGTAGTCCAATTAAATCTCATTATGAAAGCTAACTTGCTGTTTTAGGTCAGTCTAATTAGCCCAAAGTGTTTAAAAAAAATGACATACAAACCAAATCTGAAAGCAGTGACTGCAACGCACTCAGTTAGTGCAATCAAACCCCAGGAATGCAGCAAGTTAGCTTTCATAATGGAGATATAATTGGACTACTAATAGTTTGGTTTGTCGCACTACGGTAATTTCCCCGGTCATTTTTTGCCGACTCTAGACTAATTAGACCACGACCTAACGTTTAACGGATTCTAACCAGTAACAAATATCCATGCCATCGCCATGATTCGAACCTGAAGTCAGTGGGCCAGAGGGCTAGCCAATTGGCCATCAGGACTCCCACTGCTTTCAGGAGCAACGATTGTGAGAAGCTTGCATTTGCAGTCAACTAACTGGTAGGAAATACGGATTTACGGATACTCCATACGGATTAAAGATTGTTTAAAATTCTTCAGGCTAGCATTAACTTCTCTATGCTACTGTTCTGGAATTATTTTGTGTATACTTTATAGAATGCGAGTTAGAACCAAATTCAGTGATACCGATTTGATAATTTTACCATCATCATCATCAATGACGCAACAGTGGGTCACGGTCGTCTGCCTACTGGCAGAGTTCGAGACAAGAGATGCTTTTCTTTATACGGAATAGGATTGCCAGCCTAGGCTTAACAGTCATATTAGACCGGGACCTATGGTGTAAAGTGGATTCCAAACCACTGCAATAATCCATGCCACTAGAACCCGAAACATGTGGTATCGATGCCTTGATAATTATACAGCGTGCAATTAATATGCTAAGGCAAATAAGTTATATCCATTTGTTTCATCAAGAATATTATTAATTCAGTCTTTTTTATGAGATTTATTTTGCTACGCGTTTATCTCAACATGAAATCGTATCACAGGACACTGCCGAAATCTATGTACAAATTCTATGAATATTGCAATCCGTTGGATGGATTATCTTGCTGGTATCATATATTTAACCACTCATAACTACTATGTACAGGAAGAGTGGTACTATATGCACTGCATGAAAATCGTTAATGTCTTATGTGAGTAGCAATTTCTGATAGTTTACAAAATTAAGCGCTTACGTAAGATCACAGAAATTAATTCAGTAGAATTACTTGGAACACTCAAGGGGTTTGACCAAGTGTAGCTAGCAAGGGTTCTAGTATAATATAAATGTAAACGTGTCTGACCAAAAGTCATACACGATCGATAGTCATTTTACAAATATTGTAATTCACTAAGAAGATTAGTACAATAATCTGGCCCTCACAACCAATTTAATTTAATCAGTGAAAATTATGATAGTGGTGACTAAATTATAGTGTTGTCAATATTCACAATGGTCATGTTATATGTAGTCAGAACTATATAATAGTGGTAACTATACGCACAATGGTCATATTACCTTTATTCAGTTCTACTACTGTGTCCAAAAAGTAAGACCAATTTTCAACTTAAAATTCCCAAGGCTTTCGGAATTTGTTTTTTGTTTTCTTTTTAGGTTGTTGCACTGTCCTTGACATCTGTATGAAATTTGACGTCAAAGCATTCATTAGTGCTTGAGTTACGCTTGGCTTTGTGAGACGCTAAAACTGATTCCGGCGATTTTAGAAATGTCTGAATTAATTGAGCAAAGCACTCAATTTTGTTTGCGGAAACGTATAGAATGTTGCGGAAGGCATTTGGTGAGCATTCCTATATCGGAAAGAAATGTTTACAAGTGGTATAAACAGTTCGAAGATGAAGAGACTTCTGGTCGACTATCCACCTCAATCGACGAAGCTCGCGTCCAAAAATTAAAGATTTGGTGCTTTCAAACCGCCGATTTACAATTAGAGACCTCGCTAATGATGTTGGAATTTAAAAGGATTGGTCAATTCCATTTTGGGCCTCAAACGCGTCAAATCTCGATTGGTACCCAAAACACTGAATGCGCCAGCTCACACTGCATTGATTATTCGTGACTTTTTCGTCAAAAATATTTACGTCTTCTGGTATTACTAATCTGCTAATGCTTATAAAATAAATCCATGTTTATAATTATTATAAAATTGGTCTTACTTTTTTTTGGGCACAGTAGTATGTAAGAGCACACGGTTATGAATCTGCTGGCGACGTCCGTTGAAATCATTGCTTTCAGAGAACAATTAGATCTGCTAATGTGAATCTGCCGGATTTCTACCATACGATTCACAAATGCGGGATAATTACCCTTAAAAGTTCTTTCGGAAAGCATTCTATTTACAACACCCGTTATAACATGCATAAATGGAACACAAGGCCCATCCAACAGAATAGAAAATATCTATTTATATCTATTTTCTTAATTATATCAAGTGTTTAAAATAGATTTAGGGCCTGATAGCCTAGTGACTAGCACTCTGGCCCTTGTTGCCGCAGGTTTCGGGTTCGAATCCTGGCGGTGTCATGGATGCTTGTAGTGGTTCGGAATCCATTTTAAATCACAGGTTCCGGTCTAATATGACAGTAGAGCGTAAGGTGTAGAGTTGACAATCCTATCCGTAAAAAGAAAAACATTTCCTGTCTCGAAGTCTACCAGTAGACAGATGACCTAGACCTTATGCCCTATGGGGCTGCTGCACCAATGAAGAAACAGAAGAAGAAATAAAACAGGTTTTATTTAAATGCTCAAGATAGTCTTGTCCAGATAGATCAAGACAGATTAAAATTCTCAATCAAAAATAAGCAAATCATTTACTTTTAGGTATAATAAATAGCATGTTCATAAAAGCTAGCTATATAAAATGAAAATGAAGTTAATCATAACATACTTTGTAAAGTTTTTTTTTGTAAGATATTCTCCATAGTATCTTTGCAAA
The DNA here is from genome assembly GCA_021605095.1 of Caerostris extrusa. Lineage (NCBI taxonomy): Eukaryota > Metazoa > Arthropoda > Arachnida > Araneae > Araneidae > Caerostris > Caerostris extrusa. Next base: position 42,214 of record BPLR01013060.1, read on the forward strand.
GCATTATGCAGATCGTAACAGAATTATATTGCTTTTCATCATAGCACTATATACTCTGTCCCCATCAAACCAAATTGTAATGTTGGTGGGTTTTTTAATTAAGTACCGAATTACGAAAATAATGGATGGATAGAGCATTGCATGCCCATTCCCCGATTACGAAAGTAATTTAATTTTATTGCTTTATGGTTTATATACGTTATTTGTGTGCCATAAAGATAAGAATTATAAATATCAATTTATTTTACAAACATTAGCAGATTAGTAAATTTCACAGGAACAATATTTAATGGAGGGATTAGTAAACCTCACGGGTTAGTAATTAATGGATAGATTAGTAAACTCAATAAAATACGCTACGACAATTGAGTGTGTCTGTATCTATATGGCGATATCTTCATAAAATATTTTTATGGAAAATAAAAAAAAAAGCACTTATTATACACGTTGGATAAAGGCTAAATTGTGATGTTACGAAAACTATTGTTGAAATATGTATAGACAAAGTTTTTAAAGTATTAAAATTACATTAGACTGTTTCGCTTATCACAATTATAGAAATCTATGTACTCTACTATAGACTACACAGAATAAATAGACCATACAGACAAAACTCTTTAACTACTATAAATTATATACTATAAATTATGTACAGATATTAAAATTCAAATATAAAATTAAATTATTAAGTAATTACAATTAAGTTAAAGGTATTTTAAGATCTAAAAAAAGATATTTTCCTGTTTTGCGTTTTGTTACCGATTGTAGTATATACTACTGTGTCCAAAAAGTAAGACCAAATTTCAATTTAAAATTCCTGGGGCTTATGGAATTTCAATCTTTTTTCTTTTTAGGTTGCTGGAACTATCCTTGATATCTGTGTGAAATTTGACGTCAATATATTCATTAGTGTTTGATTTACGCTTGTCTTTGTGTGAGACGCCAAAACTGGCAATTCCGGCGATTTTTAAAATATCTGAATGAATTGAGCAAAAGAACTTGCATTCAAATTTGTTTGCAGAAACGTATAGAATGCTGCAGAAGGCATTCGGTGAGCATTCTTATATCTGAAAGAAAAGTTTAGAAGTAGCATAAACAGTTCAAAGAAGGCAGAGAACGCGATGAAGACGAAGAGCCCTCTAGTCGACCATCACCTCAACAGACGAAGCTCGCGTCCAAAAAATTAAAGATTTGCTGCTTGCAAAACCGTCGATTCATAATTAGAGACCTTGCTAATGATGTCGGAATTTCAAAAGGATTGGTCAATTCCATTTTGGGTCTCAATCGCATCAAATCTCGATTGGTAGCGAGAACACTGAATGCGACATCTCACACTGCATTGATTCTTCGTGATTTTCGCCAAAAATTTTTCGCCCTTTTTTCACCAATGACTTTTTCGCCAAACGCCCCACATCGTTCCACAACCACCGTATTCACACCGTGCGACTTCTGGCTTCCCTAAGCTGAGACGACCACTCCGGGGACACACTTTTGAGTCGACTGAAGATATTCAACGTGAATCATCGCGCGCTTTGAAGGCCATCCCAACCGATGACTTTTTAGCATGCATTGAGGATCGGGGAAAAAGTTGCGCATAAGTGCATTGCGTCCGGAGGATTACTTTGAAGGCGATGAAATAAATTTGGAAGAATAAGGAAAGAGTTTTTGAAAAAAATATAATTGGTCTTACTTTTTGGGCACAATAGTACGTATGACAAAAGTTTTTAAAGTATTGAAATTACGTTAGACTATTTCACTTATCGCAATTTTAGAAATCTACTCTATTATAGACTACACAAAATAAATAGAAAATACAGGCATGACTCCTTGTATAGACTCTGTACAGCTTTTAAAATTCAGATTCCAGATATAATTAAATTAAATTATTAAATAGATAATAAATATTTTTGAAGCTAAAAAAGATATTTTCAAGTTTTATTACCGTTTGTAGTATATATAATTAATAAGTGTAATTTAATATCCTTACTTTTATCATCATGTCAGCATCAGCTGCAAATCTCTAAACTTTGTTTTTCATATTTCTTTTATATGACATTTAATATACATTTAATGTATATTAATGTTATGGCATTTTATAATTATTCAAATATACTATATATGTTATTAATATTTTATAGCTATTAATATATATAGTTATTTCAATTTATTTAATATTTATGAAATGCTGATTAAATCATCCATTGAAAGATGTCAATTCTTCCACTTATAAATTACTAAACGAAATTCATCAGCTAATTGAAATAATCGTGTTGCGCAAATAAAGCTTTCCAAATGTAACAAGGAACCACCTCGATTTGTTTGTCACCGATTTGAATGAAAATGAAGCTACCGTTAAATCATGATAGGATGTTAACTGACCAATGTAGTACGAACTACCTCTGAATAATTTGCGATAAATTAGATTTTAAAAATTTTAAATGTTTTATACCTTTAAATCGCTTCTTTGAAATACGGCAACCAGATGGCCAATTGGCCAGGGCTTTTGCCTTTGTTACTACAGGCTTCAGGTTCGAAAACTGGCAGGGCATGGATGTTTGTTAGTGGTTCCGAATACACTTAAAATAGTAGGTCCCGGTCTAATTAGTCCAAAGTTTGGAAAAAAAATGGCAAATGAAAAGGAGCAAAAGAAGCAAAAAAAAGACAAAAATGAGCAACAAACTAAATCCCTGAAATACATCCTCTTAGAATAGTGTGGTGTTAATTGGTTATCTGACAGGCACAAATTATAGACCTTCTTGCTTAACTGATACTTAATATAAGTAAACAATAATACTTAATATAAGTAAACAACATTACGTAAATTAATATGCATATTTACTGGAAACGTATATTTACATGTCTCCCATTTATAAATTTTCCTGTGAAAGATTTTTATCATTGCTAATTTAGTTATATGCAAATGTTTCTGGAGAAATATTATAGCAGTCGGAATAAACAGTCACATTTTCTTTTTTCATTGCTCAACATCCCCATGGTGGGCCAAGGGGAGTTTCCCGTATATAGGCCGTCTTCCTATTGGAAAATTTCGAGTCAGAAGTTTCAATGTTTTTCTTTTTAAGGGAATTGTCAGCCGTGGATTTTTGAACAACTACAAACATTCATGACACCTGGCACTCCGAACCCGGGAAACCCGTAGCACCGAACCATGTAGCCAGAGAGCTACTCAATATT
>BPLR01013061.1:0-41361 GCA_021605095.1 Caerostris extrusa
AAAAAAACTATTGAAATCAATTTAAAAAATAAAAATTTGGAAAATAGTTAAATATTTTAAAATATTGATCTCTTAACTTGAAGCACTGATTTATCTTTTCATGAGTTCTAGTTTGTCATGTTGACATAATGGTCTCATAGATATTGGTCATTACGTTTTGGACATAACCAATATATTTTATAGAGACATTCGTGTTTACTGACTGTTTATTGCATGACATGGCTTTACAAATATATAGGTGCACCTTCATAAATGACACTTGATATTTTAGAATAATAATTTAGGATTATAATACAGCATTCCGTGTTCTAATTGGATTATTTTAAGTGATAAAATCAATAGATAATTCAAAGTTTTATCATAACCTATGTAATTACTAAATATCTCATTAGCCTGAATCATCGTTATCTCTTAACTGATTATCTCCTTCCGTGATGAAGATTTCATAATTTTCCAATTCAATTATTATATTCAGAGAGAACTCATTATTCTTGGAAGATGGGTTTATCAATTCTGCAATTATTTCTCTCGTAAGAAAACGAGTTTCCAAGTTAGATATATTTTTACTCTTAATATTCCAATTTTTTAAATTCTCTCTCTCTCTCTCCAATTTTTAAATTTAAAAAATCAAGATTGCATTGTGTGCATTTGTTCTCAACTTATGTGATTATCGCCTCAGAGAAGCAAGTACTGATGATGTGGATTAACAGAGATATAATTTAATCATTTGAAATCATTCATCATCAGAACAGATTCAAGTTACCTAACGTACACAAGGACGTACTGCATTTCGTACCCATTTTATCATCATAGTTTAAAATGAATTCTCCAAGGGATGGTCTTGGAAGGGTCAGCTTTTCCATCCTCTCCTGGAGCAAAAGGAACAACTTTCGGACGTACGGAATTTTATTGCCTATCGCCGACATAGACACAGAAGCTTTCAGTTATATATTGCTTGTCGATTTTCAAATTTGTCTTCTTTAGTTTGGAAACGCTATATCTTATTTAAGAGGCTAAACCCGATTATATTGTTATTGCTATAATCCCACTATATTTGCTGTTCCAATCTATTGATAATCAATTAGGTAACAATATTTTTATTTGTATAAATAATAACAATATAGCTATTTTATTCTAACAATACAGAAATACAATGTTTAACATCTCAACCATAAGTGCTTGTTTCTTTCAATAATAAGAAAAATTGTAAAATTAAAGACACCATTTGTGCTTGTTTGCATTTTATGTTTACAATGATATCATTTTCAATATTCAAGGCTTTTCCAGAATTTTCCTAACAGTTTACTTTGTGAAAGATTTGGTATTTTTCATGAAATAAATATTTAATTAAAATTCGTTTTTTAAATTTATGTAAAGTTATTTACTTGTAGAAATTAAAAAATTTGATTTATAGAAGCTTGCAGATGTAAGCTAAATATAATGTTTTTGCTAACGCATTAATTTTCCATTGATAAAACTTCGCAATACATTTTATTTCATTTATTTATATACGTTTACTAAATTTAAAAGTTACTAAAGCAATGTAAAACTTTTATTCTTACATGAAATTAAAAACAAATACTTAAATTTTTTTCAAAATTATATTGTGCATGTCTGTAACAGTTGTTATATATAAATTGTAAATCATACTTTTACATAAATCCTCATTTCATAAAATAAATAAGATTTGTTCTACATAATATAACTTTTAAACTAATATATCTGGCTTAAATATAAACTGATATCGATAGCAAACAAAAACAATTTAACAAGTTCATTTTTGAAAAATTTTAATTGCACTTGTATGCAAGTAAACATACGCTGGATAGTTAAAATTTATCATCGCCATGAGAAATACATCGGACAACTTATTTCCAGCTGTATATTTTTTTCCAACCCCATCATTATTTCTGGAACATTTTTTACGGTAAATTTCGTACTCAGTATCAGTGAACTTGTTAAAACTTGGAAGTTAATCTTTAACTGCTTTCAGCTTGTTTGAAGTTTGTGCTTTTGCGAACCTTAAAAGCTTTCTTTTAAGTTAAATCTTATTTTAAAGTTTCCTTTGAAGCAGATCTGCTTCCTTTTGCACACAAGCATGAATGGCCTTTTTGGTCTGAATATATGTACAGTTTTACCCAGCGGCGTACTGCTACAATTTACTATTTTGCTCTAACTCGTTATAGATTTTGCCTTTTTAAGTTGCATGAAAACAAAAGCTCACAAAGCCATTGAGACGAAGTAAAAAATATCCAGTTTTATCAATAGAATTTAAAGGGGGATATTAAACGAGGGAACTAAACAAAATATCGCAAGAAATCAGCCAATTACGAAAAAGTATTTCAGTCTACAGACGTTCAAAAAGAGGTGGGCAATGAGCCAGCAAACGAGCAACTCAACTCTGAAGCAAGCCAATTAAGCAAAGATACTTCTGCTTCGGGGGAAGGGGACTGTTTTTATATTTTTTTTGGAACACAAAATGCGCAATTTAGTGCCCATCGCTTTTGTGCGTCTTTTTTTGCCTACAGGCTACAGAAAGGGAAAATAAAAGGCACAAGAAGAAATTTGGTTCGTAGTATAACCGCGGAATATAACGAAATTGTTGAGGCATTTTTACAAGAGATCGCTGCAAGATATTCTAATAATTTTTGACTCCTATACATGTATATATATTTTTTCAATTCGGGCATCTTTCTTGGTGATTGATGAAAGCCTCCAACTTCATGACTTTGAATGGAGTCTTCCCCGTATCTGTTGCAATATTTCGAGAAATGACTCGGAGGTATACGACATCGTAAAATGGTGCACTCAAGTTTTCCGAAAGGGAAAATATTAAAAGCTAAAATGGCGGGGAATTTTTCGTGAATGTATCATTTCGCCGTTCTTACGCATTCTGCGACTTTTTTATTATTCACCTATGGAAAATATATTAAAGTCGCTACAGAAAAAGGGATAAAGAAAACTGTGTCCTTGTAAATTTAGTGCTTTTATTTTTTTAGCCCCTTAGATTGATTTCAACATCTCTGTGTCATTTTACTTTAAGTAACAAACTAATGAAACTTATTTATGGTTAAAACAATGAAAAAAATTTTAAAGCACGATTTAGGAAAGATAAAAAATTAAATTTAAAAAAATCTCTGAAAGTTTTGATCAAATGAGATTTAGTTTTCAAATTCTGATGTTAAAAAACATTTATATAATTCAAATTTTTTTAAATTTTTTATTTATTTTTTTTTTTCCATGATTTTAGAAATTGGCTTTCTTGTTTTTATTTATTTTTTTGCATTTGAGGTGTTTTAAATCAAGTGTTGCCAAGATATATTTTTTTAAACATGGCAAATCATTTTAATTAGCCTGTATATTAAAATCTAAAGTCATATGTGTTTAAGATCTGGAAAAATCATTGGTGTAAAGAAACAATTATCCATTTTTCATTATTTTAAACCTTTTAGCTCACAGTGTTTTATATCTTGTTAAAATTTTCTATCGTTAATAAAATATTTTAATCATCCACAAAAGTTCAAATACATTTTTTTGAACTGTAGTGATGACATTCGATGTTAATACAGTTTCTTCAAATATTGATTCAGTAATTAAATTTAATTAATTTTAATTTTAGTTTTTAATCTAAGTTGCATGTATCCATGGAATAGATAAAGCCAGATTGCTTCTTAAAAAAAAAGAATGAAAATTATTAGATCAAGATTTACATGAACTCATATTGAAAAAAAGTAGAATTGACATAAATTTTTTTTTTTTTTTTTATATATTACTTGTTTTTTAATCCAAATCCATTGTAAACAAGTTTGGTAACATCATCATGAATTTGTTATACCCCCGGGAGTGTTATCTCATTAAATCCTTTTGAAATTTAGCCGAATCCATGGAAAATTAAAGTTCCTAAATATATCAAGCTAAATATGTGTTATCCAGTTTATTAAAAAAAATTATCCGAATTTTTGCTCTCTAATCTCGATTTTGATCTTTTCGATAGAGATTAGTATTTTTGAAGTGAATTTAGCTCTTAAGCGCTAAAAAGGGTGGCTCAAAATAGTTATCAAAAGAGCCTCAAGGCAAGTTTGGTAGACAACTTTAATAAAAACTAAACATGCATGGTTTTGTTAACCATGTAGAACCTACAAAATAAACTATAGTAAATATAAACCTATAAATTTAAATTTTTATCAACTATAAAAAATAATTTGTTCCAATATTTAAAAGTATCATGTTACAGCATGCCCTAATAAAATATAGTATTTTTAAAGGTAGTTATCTCAAAAATAAATATAAGATGACATAAACAACCCTAAACAAGTTTATTTATACATATATCATTTAAAAATGTTTATTGTGATAAGTTTATTACATTGTTGTACAATTTAAAGAATTATATATTTTTTTATAATTTTTTATTTTTTTAAAAGAAATATTTATTTTTATATATTTAACTTTGAAGGTTTCTCTCTTATTAATTATTACTTGTGAAAAAAAAAAAGAATCTTTTATTTTGGATATGTTAAAGGAATGTAAATTTTTAGACATATTAAAACGCTACTGTTGATATTTTCAACATTTTAAGTTAATTCCTTTATGCCTAATAAAAAGTATTACGAGTTTGTCAAAACTGAAATTAAATCAAGTTTTCTAAAGGAAAGCTAATGCATTTTTTTAGATGTTCATTTATTCAATGTTTCCTTTTAACTGAAAGTTATTATTTTTTTTTTTTTATATCAGAATATGCAATGTAGTTTTGATGCATGAATTGTTTTTAATATTGTAATACAAGTATCATTTCTTTTGAGTGTACCTTAATTATATTCTAAGATATTTTTTTCTCCTAACTTGAGAAATGTTTTCAAGTATCGATATATTATAATTTCTAAAATTACATATGTGTTTAAATTTGAACAATGGAAAACATTAATACAAAATTATAGCAGTAATTATTGTAGCCTTTAACAATATTAGTGTTTTAATTATGTCTATTAGAAAAGTACTATCACAGTATGTCAAAAAAATATGTATGTTATTATATGTTATTTTATTACATGCTTTTTACTTGATTTAAATTTCGTTACATGGCATATTTTTGAAATAATCCTAGATATCTAAATTTTAGATTCAATTAAAAATTCTCAATGTATTTATACTACCATACTTTACCTTTCTAAAATGTAGTACTTTCTTGTTTCTGATATATTTATAGACATGATCGTCATATGAATTATTTTCGACTTAATAGTTTATTGCTTCATTTAGTAATAATCTAAAAGAAGCGTGCAAAATTTAAAAAACTCGGTAGTTTATTGATAGATCAATATGAATTTTAACATATTATAGTAGCCATTTAATATTATCTCAACTTGTTCAGTAATTCAGACAATGTCGAAAATTGAATTTTTGTCAAGAAAATTTGCTTTTCGGGGATATTCTAAATTTCTATATTTAATTAAATGGGTTATAAAAATATCGACAAAAATATTCAATTTATACTGACAATATTTATCTAATTACTTTTTAAATCGATATTGAATAATATCCAATATCTCCTTTTAATATTTATTATATTATGTAATATTCCTTTTGGATATTTTGTTTTAACAAAAACAAAAGACTGATGATGAATGAAAACTATATTAAAATATAATTATTATATATATTAAAATATATTATATTTTAAATATATCATCCAAGATATTAACGAACATGAAATAAAAACAATTGGTAATTTTAAGCAACTCTGATATGCATGATAGTAAAAATATCACTCGTTTTGAATAAAATCCATTTTATAGACATTTGTTATTGTAAATTCATAAATTTTGGAATTGATCTTAGCAATTTATGAATCATTTTAAGAATAAAAATGTAAAATACATAATTATTATTTGGAGAATAATGCATTTTTAAGAATTGAACGATAAGTGAGCATATTTTATCAAACCAAACATTGTTGTAATGTTTCTACCTGATATTGAAGGTGTTCCCAAGAATTTTTTCCCACATAGAATGCCTGATAGATCTGTATAATTCTGCAGAAAATTGTCTTCTTGAATGTTTCTTAAAAATGCTTGACGAACACTTGAAGAAACGTCAAGGAATATCTATATATCTAAATAGCTTTGCGAAAGCGAAGAATATTTGCTTAGCCTATTATTCTGATTTATTTAAAAATAAGTTAAGGTAAGTTTTAAATAGATAAAATTAAGCCCAACTAATCTGATAACCCTTAACAAATGTGAATTTATTCCCTAGACGTACTTTGTAACTAAACGCATTATGGTTGGGTATTATTGTAACATTAAATACAATGAAGCCCTGGAGTTAAATCTAAGCCCGTTTATAAACGAGTTTACTCTTCAACAATATATATATATATAACTTTGCAGCCATTTTTTATTCCTACCAAAAATTTTTATGATTCACTTCCGTCCTCTATTAAGCAGAGCATACTCATTTGTAAAGGGGAATAAAGAATGATACATCTCGAAGCTCTGCTTTGTATTAGAAAACAACATAGCAGCAAAGGCTACGGCGGCAATTTTAATGATCCTCATACAATGCCGCAACATTACTGCAAAGAAGTATTCATCAACTCACAAACACAAAATTTTTTATTAACTTCTTCAAATTTGCAATTTTATTCCCTACTTTATGAAAGCATTGAAAGCGTATATCATATAGAACGATGACACTCGATTGTTAAAAATGTATATATTTCATCTCCTTATTTGGTAACGATATATGTAAATGTAGTTTTCCCGAGTTCTTTGCTTTGCCCATATTTACTCAGGTTACTATAAATTGTATTCTTTAAATAATATTCAGGGTGATTATAAAAATAAAACTTTCTCTATATATGAGTCGCTAGCTATCATACCATTCGCTAGCTATCATACCATTCCATTTAAATGGTCTGTAAGTTACAGTTACAGTGACAAAATTTCGAACATTTCAGATGGCAATTTCATCTACTACTAGTTTTATTGGAATGTGTAGCGAAAAACCATAAATAGAATTGGAATGGTATGTATAGCAGGAAAATCGCCGACGCTAAGCTGATTAGGAATAAAGGAAACAACCGGCACTGACCAGAGATTGTCTCATCCCAGCCTCCTGAAAGTCTCTCCTTAGTGGAAGACACTATCATGATTTACGTCATAGTGACGTTTCTGTCACATTAGGTGAAAGAAAGGGCACAGTGAAATGCGTGCCGCTTATTTGGATTTCTTGTATTCTGACAGTTATTACCTGAATGGACAAAATGCCGTAGAGGTGTGACTACCAAAAAACATGGGTTACGCTGAGGCCCATGTTCTACCACCATCCTTGTTCTGCCACAGTTGTAGGCGATGATAAGTTAATTTGGAGAAATTTGTTGCACATGCGATCGATCCGGTCTGAACGATCTTCCTTTCTTGTTGATACAATTGCAGAAATCCATGAGACGATAAGCGATGTTTGTCTTACGACTGCAGGCGATCTTTCACTCGTTCTGCAGTTGCCAAATTCTACTGTCCGCAAGATTCTGCACTCTGTTCTCCACATGTTTCCGTACCAGTTCCAGCGTGTCCATATGTACTTCTTCGTTAAACTGTAACTGGACCCGGTTCTGTGTAACTGGTCCCGGTCTGCTCAGCCTAAAGTGTGCACAAAATAACCATAGAGCGACAAACCAAACCTCTTGCCAGCCTATTCAGGTGATGATGTTCAGCTACGGCTAGATTTCGTGAATATATTCCTCACCCGATCATGATAAAAACTGGCCCTTACACATTCTGTAGACGGGCGAAGTCAATTTCTCGTTGACTGGTAACGTTAATTCGAAGTATTGCGTCCACTGGCCAGAGGATATTCCTAGTGATGTGGCTGCACTTCCGTTACATAAAGAAACAGTGACTGGGTAATTATTAACTGGGAAACTGATTATTTTTTTATAATCATCTTGAAAAGAAATAAACATTTCTTTTTTTAAAAATATTAACTTTTTCAGAGATGCTGAATAAAGCTATTATTTTTAATTATATTTTTTAAGTTATCAAAATATAATTAAAAATAATAACTTTATTATTTTTAAAATTATATTATTATATTATTTATTATTTTTAAAATTATTATAATTTAACAAACATTATTAATAAATTATATTATTAATGTTTGTTAAATTATAATAATTTTAAAAATTAAAAATAAATAAAAAATTCAAAAAAAAAATTAATAATAATAATTAATTAAAATACTAATAATTTTAATAGATTAAAATTAAAATAAATTAATTTTTTATATAAAAAATAAATTTAAAAAAATTAAATTATAATATTATTAAATATAATTTGATAAATTGTAATTACTTATATTTTATGAAATTATATTTTGATTTATAACTGATATGCAGTTAATATTATTTGGACAGTTATTTACTTCTTTATATTTTGATTATTTATACTTTCCTAATTTATCTGGATTGTTGAATTTCTTTCTATATATCCAAAAAAATGTATTAGTTTTTAAAAAAAAATTATTCCTTTTTGAAGAATATAAGTAGAAAATATACGTAGAACCATGAGATTGAAGCAGTAATGGGAAACCCTTTAATTGATTCTCTCCTAGTTCCATATTATTCTAACTTATCAGAGAAAACAGGCTGCTTTTATCACTCCAAAGCCATACTGGAACTGAAATGATCGATATTTACAAATATGCTTTTCTGCTTATGAGCAAAATTTACGTAAGCCTTAACAGTTGAACAGTACTATTACATTCCAGGGGCATTATCTTACAAATTCATGCCATATAATAGGTAGAATAGGTAATGGAATGGTCACTGAATATCCAAGGCCAAACTTATCAATATATGCAGCGCTAATGAATCATATTTGCATATCTAATTATATTGGAATCGTATTGCTTGATTACAGAAACTAAATACACGACTATACCATTAAGAACTAAAGTGTAATTGCATGTTTAGGAAGAATTAACGAAATGCAGCTGTTTATATTATGGTTTTGTTTATCTGCATCTGTATTATTTGAATTATATCTATTATCTTGGCAATTTTATTTATTGTGGTTTGTTTAAAAATAATTATTCGGTTTTTTTTTTATCTTCTCTGCATCATTTATTTTTTAAAGTATAATTATTTAAGTTTTTGTTTTGAATTGCATTCCGTTCTTATTTTACCAATGCAGCTAATTTTGAATTTGCTGTTAGCACGTCGCCAAGAGTGAGTTGTGGTTTGGTGGAACAAGTTATAAGTTTGGTTCCCAGCTATATTAAATTAATATATGTCTTGGCTACACGATGGGTCATTGTTTTGAGAAGGGTAGCTGTTTTTGTGTGTGTGTTTTTTTTACTTGTCACAAAGAGTTAACATTTTCTTTTAAAAGGACCTCAAAGACATTTTCTACTTCCGTATTGTGGAAAAGTATGCATTTTTCTGTTGGTCTTAAATCTGTTTGACTTCACTTAAAAATGATTTAACTTATTTCTTCGACAAAAGCAATTATAGATGACTTAAAAAAACATACCATGATGCTTAAGAGATTCTCATGCAGAAATATATATTTTTAATAGAAAGTCCCATGATGCAATATTGTTATTGCTGATTATTCTACAAATATACCATATTTGTTTCGAATTATGGCAAATAAGTTGTTTGACATTAGAAAATAATAAAGCATTGAATGATTTATAAAAATGATTTTAATAATTTACGAGAAATTATGATTGCTTAAAAAATCAGATGAACATACGATGATGATGATGATTTCATGATTCACCATGAGATAATGTAGGACAAATGCTTTAATAGAGCTGTTTTGTTCTTACATTTTTTAAACCCAAATCTGAATAGAATAATCAAAGCTGTACATTATATTCTCAAAACAATAGAAATAAGACTTTTACGATGCACGTTATGAATAACATAAGAAAAAAAAGGAGATCAATATTTTATTTGAAACAAATAAAAATATTTTATGGTAAGTCTTGAGATGCTATTTTAATGACCAAAAAATAAATAATAAGACGATAAATGAATTATATAAACACTTAAAAATGATGTCACGTAATTGCATTTGCGTAACTCTTTTTTCAGAAAAACTTTCTTTTAATATTATTTTTCAGTTATTCAGATTGCATATTCCAAGCAAAAATAATATGTTCTTGTAAAAACGTTTTTAATCATAAACTTCTACCAGTTATTTATAATTTGATTTATAAACTTAGTTTTTTTAAGTAACTTGAGACTGAAGTTTTTTTTATAAACATTAAATTAATTTTCATTTTCACAGTTGTTTTGCTGTGGTTAAATTAATTTGATATCAAATAATTCATTCATGATGTTACAATTTTCATAAACATGTGTGAAATAAGTGCTTATTTGTACACATAATACAAATAGATTTATATAAATGAACTAATGTAATTGTTACATAAAATAAAAGGGCAACTTCTTTCATAAAACTCAAACAAATTGCTAAATAATAAACACATTATTAATAACCATTTCCAGTGAACTGAAAAGATTTGAACTTATTTAGATTTAAATGCGCATTTTTTTTAATAATTAAATTCAAAATTCAATTTAAAATCAAATACTTCTGTTACAGTACCATTTATAAAAGTTTGAATTTAATTTAAATTTGAAAACCTTTTTACATTTTAATAGATGCTTTAACAATTTAAACAGTTCTTCTAGAGTATGACGAAAATAATTGATTAATTCAGTTGGATAGAATTTTCTCGAATACATTTTTTTTTCATGTATATATGAGTAAAATGGACATATGATTGTGGGTATGTTTTTACAAATTTTAAATCTATAACTTTTAGATGTTCAGATCCTTTCCTTTGTATTTATTATTTAGTTCAAAATATTCGTATCAAAACATTATAGAAATTAATCGAATATTGTACCCTTAAAATTTAATTCTTAGCTTTTTTTAATGTGAAAATTGTTAGTTTTCAATTTATTTTCTAAACTAACACCATTATAATCTTTAAAATAAATACCAACATACTGAAAGTTAAAAAAAATGATTGGGGAATTCATGGAACAGAAAGATGATTTTATTTAGTCAATTTATTTTATTTAAGGCGAATTAATTGAAATCCGATCCTTTAATTCTGTACAGATATTCTTTTCTTAATAAAATTCACCAGAATAAAAATCTGTAACCGCGGAGTACTAGCTCATATGTTCTGGTATTAGAATATATTTTAATTCCATATGATGTAAGGAGTATTAAGAAATTCATTTACTATTTTCTTTAAATGTGCCTATTTCTTACGACTAAAAGTGTTATTTTTCATATTTTTAATTATTCAATTTCATTATAAATCTTTTAATATAAATAATATCTTTGCATAATGTTGCTACGAGCTGCTTAGTGAAAGAAATACGACTAAAACGAATATATTGAATAACTTTTTTCTGATCCTTTAATATATATAAAAAAAAACAGGTCTCCTTAGTCTTGCCATTAGAACTAAGTGCTTGCAGATAATGATTTTATCGACCTTTATTGTAACAACGCTTCTTTTCTTTTCCGTCATCACAATTGATATTTGCATGTGTATGTAGTACGTGCGTCACGAAATTGGATTATGCAAATTAGAAGTTAATCAACAACGGGCAGAATATTATACCTTCGGAACGCATTATAGGACTTCAAAAGGAGAGAGGGAAAGAAAACTTCAGTGAAAACTTTTTGACATCTTGCCAATTTTTGTTTTATTTATTTATTTATTATTTATTTTTTTATTTCCACTATCTGTCCAGTCTTCGTCGTATCTATTTTGCCGCATAATATTTTTGTTCCATTTTATTACCATATTTACACCGGTTGCCTTTTTTATCTCAAGCGACCTTGTTAATTTTTTTTTTTCCACGTCCGGTTAGGAACATGGCTGTGAGTTTTTCGCGAAGCAGGGATACTGAAGATACTACAACGGGTGGTTTATGCATCTATTTAATGAGGCATCCACGGAAGTGTTATAATGCAATTAATGAATTATGATGGAAACTCCGCTTTTTCTCTTTGTTTGTTATTGTTGCTGTTTCAGAAGGTAGGAGGCAGAACATCCGTTAATTGATTCGTTGCCGGGAAGATATCTAGATAGAAAGAATTGGTGATGCTCTTCTAACATGCAGGTTTTATAATAAAAAAAAAGGAATATTAATTTTGTGTAATTAATTTGATGTCTTGTAAAAAATAATGGAACGGAATTTATCAAAAATTAGAAATGGATAAATATATAAAGTTATACTTTTAAAAATATAATTATGAATTAAAAGTAGTTCCTGAAAGTTTGCAATGTAAAAAATAAGAGCAATTAATAAGACAGAAATTAACATGTAATTTACAATTTTTAAAATATAATGGCAAATAAATGTTGATCAAAATAATTAATTTAAAATAGAGTCGATTTCTGGGAATAAAATTTATGGTTAATAAACAATCTTTCCTGACTCTAATTGAAAAAAGTACATAATGTTAGTTTTCAATTTATCAAAATACCATTATATCTTATAAATAAATGATAAAGATTAAAATTAAAAATTAGTACCAGATTTTATTTAGTCAATTTATTTTATTTTATTTTAATTTATTTTATTCTTCTGATCCATTATTCTTACAGATATTCTTTTTATTAATAAAATTACCCAAAACTAAAATCTTCCACCTGATCATGCAAGAATATATTTTAATTCCATATAATAAGAAACCCATTTACAATTTTCTTTAAATGTGCCCAGTTCTTACTACTAAAATATTATATTCATATTTTTAATTATTCCATTTCATTATAAATCTTTTAATATAATTAATATATTTGCATAATGTTGCTACGAGCTGCTTAGTGAAAGAGATACGACTAAAACGAATATTGAATAACTTCTTTCTGATCCTTTAATATATATATAAAAAAAAACAGGTCTCCTTAGTCTTGCCATTAGAACTAAGTGCTTGCAGATAATGATTTTATCGACCTTTATTGTAACAACGCTTCTTTTCTTTTTCGTCATCACAATTGCCATTTGCATGTGCATGTAGTACGTGCGTCACGAAATTGGATTATGCAAATTAGAAGTTAATCAACAACGGGCAGAATATTATTCCTTCGCAACGCATTATAGGACTTCAAAAGGAAGAGGGAAAAGAAAACTTCAGTGAAAACTTTTGACACCTTGCCAATTTTTATTTTATTTATTTATTTATTATTTATTTTTATTTCCACTTTCTGTCCTGTCTTCGTCGTATCTATTTTGCCGCATAATATTTTTGTTCAATTTTATTACCATATTTACACCGGTTGCCTTTTATCTCAAGCGACCTTGTTAATTTTTTTTCCACGTCCGGTTAGGAACATGGCGGTGAGTTTTTCGCGAAGCAGGGATAGTGCAGATACTACAACGGGTGGTTTATGCATCTTTAATGAGGCATCCACGGAAGTGTTCATTAATGCAATTAATGAATTATGATGGAAACTCCGCTTTTCTCTTTGCTTGTTATTGTTGCTGTTTCAGAAGGTTGGAGGCAGAACATCCGTTAATTGATTCGTTGCCGGGAAGATATCTGGGCAGGATGAATTGGTGAGTTGGGTGCTCTTCTAACATGCAGATTTCATAATAAAAAAAAAAGGAATATTAATTTTGTGTAATTAATTTGATGTCTTGTAGAAAATAAAGGAACGAAATTTATCAAAAATTAGCCGAAATTTATCAAATATATCATCTTCAATAGGTCATACTTTTAAAAATTCATAATTATGAATAATAAAGTTAGAAGACTTTCCTGAAAGTTTGCAATGTAAAAAATAAGAGCAATTAATAAGACCGAAATTAACATGTAATTTACGATTTTTAAAATATAATGGAAAATATGTTTTCTTTTTTTCTGTAGTTTATATTGATCAAAATAATTATCATTAGTAAAATAGAGTCGAATATTCCGAAGCAAACAGTTATATTCTTGGAATAGCTTCAACATTTATGGCCTAATAATAAACAATACAAACTTGTGCAGCTCCTGACTGATGGCTATAGAAAAATTAATTGAAAAAAATACATAAAAAATGCATATTATTAGTTTTCAATTTATTTTAAAAACTAACACCATTATATTCTTATAAATAAATGATAAAAGATTAAAAATTAAAAAAATGGTTGAGAATTCATGGAGCAGATTGATGACTTTATTTAGTCAATTTATTTTTATTTTTATTTTAATTTATTTTATTTAAGGCGAGTTAATTAAATCTGATCCATTAATTCTGTACAGATATTCTTTTATTAATAAAATTACCCAAAACTTAAATCTGTACCACCACGCGGTACCTGATCATGTGTTCTGGTATTAGAATATATTTTAATTCCATATAATGTAAGAAATATTAATAAACCCATTTACAATTTTCTTTAAATGTGCCCAGTTCTTACTACTAAAAATGTTATTTTCATATTTTTAATTATTCAATTTCATTACAAATTCTTTAATATAACTAATATACTTGCATAATGTTGCTACGAGATGCTTAGTGAAAGAGATACGACTAAAACAGAATATACTGAATAACTTCTTTCTGTCCCTTTAATATATATAAAAAAAAAAAAAACCCCAGGTCTCCTTAGTCTTGCCATTAGAACTAAGTGCTTGCAGATAATGATTTTATCGACCTTTTATTGTAACAACGCTTCTTTTCTTTTTCGTCATCACAATTGCCATTTGCATGTGCATGTAGTACGTGCGTCACGAAATTGGATTATGCAAATTAGAAGTTAATCAACAACGGGCAGAAATATTATTCCTTCGCAACGCATTATAGGACTTCAAAGGAAGAGGGAAAAGAAAACTTCAGTGAAAACTTTTGACACCTTGCCAATTTTTATTTTATTTTATTTATTTTTTATTATTTCCACTTTCTGTCCTTTCTTCATCGTATCTATTTTGCCGCATAATATTTTTGTTCCATTTTATTACCATATTTACACCGGTTGTATTTTTATCTCAAGCGACCTTGTTTTTTCCACGTCCTCTCGTAACATGGCAGTGAGTTTCGCAAGCAGGGATACTGAATATACTACAACGGATGGTTTATGCATCTTTAATGAGGCATCCACGGAAGTGTTATAATGCAATTAATGAATTATGATGGAAACTCCGCTTTTCTCTTTGCTTGTTATTGTTGCTGTTTCAGAAGGTTGGAGGCAGAACATCCGTTAATTGATTCGTTGCCGGAAAGATATCTGGGCAGAAAGAATTGCTGATGCTCTTCTAACCAGCAAGTTTCATATTAAAAAAAAGGAATATTAATTTTGATGTCTTGTAGAAAATAAAGGAAGTAAATTTATCAAAAATTAGCCGAAATTTATCAAATATATCAGCTTTAATAGCTAATACTTTAAAAATTCATAATTACGAATAGTAACGTTGGTAGAGTTTCCTGAAAGTTTGTAATGTAAAAAAAAATAAGAGCAATTAATAAGACAGAAAGGAACATGTAATTTGCGATTTTAAGATATAATGTAAAACATGTTTTATTTTTCCTGTAGAGTCAATGTTGATCAAAATAATTATTATTAGTAAAATAACGTATTTTTTTATTCAAAAATATTCATTGACATTAAAAAAAAAAAAACATTTCAACGACCAAATTTTTACGTCATCCGTAAATGTAGTTAATTAAAATTATTCAAAGCCTAAAAAAGTGTCATTCAACTGACGAGAATATATTTCCTTATAATAATCACACAATTATTATCATATTAATTTATAATAATGAAATTTTTTGTTTAATGCATACTATGCAAATTATGCAAAGTATTCCGTTAAACTATTTTTAAATTTGATGGAATTTAAAAATATTTACAAATTATTTGACACAATTTAAAAATATTTACAAAATATTTTATACAATTTAAAAATATTTACAAAATATTTGATACAGTTTTAAAATATTTACTAAATATTTGATACAATTTATTTGGAATTTTAATTTTTAATAAACACTTCACAATTTAATTATCTGCTTAGAAATTATTTAATATATGATTATTACATTAAATGCTAAATTAATTTTAAATTACAGATATTACTAATAGTAATTAAAAAATTTTAACATGAAAGAACACTGTATACTATTAACTCATACAATGAAATTATTATTCAAAAAATTTAAATTTACATCTCGTTTTCCAATTAAAAGGATAAACTGATAATTTATTTCATTCTAATGCTTCGTTATAGTATAGATAATATCATTTTTGAAAGTATTGCTAATCATTGAAGACAATTAAATATCTTTCTGATTTCCAAGTGAAATGCACGGAAGAGTATTTATAAGAATTCTATTTGATGTATGAATAAAAAATGTGAATTATATCTGAAGAATTTTCAGAAATTTCGATGAAATAAAATATGAGATGCATTTGTAGATTGTAACGTTCAAAAATTTGTTTGATCATTGATATTAAACATATGTTTTAATATAATATTTGTCTAAGTATTAGTGTTTATTTAATTAAACAAATGTTTAATTATATAAATTATACACAGTATTGATGCAATAATAGTATAAATATAATATTGTCGTTTTTTACTTTTTAAAGAAAATATTCTTGATATATACAAACAAATATAAAAAAGGAATGAAACGTTTTTTTGCTTTATTATCACATTATATACATCATATTTATAATCAAATAATTTTTAAAAAAAAAAGTATTCTACAGAAATCAAAATAATGTTTAAATGTTAAAGAGAAAAAAAAATTAACTATTTTTCTCTTAATAATAAAAGTTAATGTAAAATTAGTAAAATGTAATTCATAAATCTAATAAAAATCATATTGTATACAGTGTGATCTAATTTCTTATAGTTGTAGTGAAAGCATAGATTCTTTAAAATGTCACCATAACTCAATTAATAACAAAAACAATATCTTCTCGAAATGTAAATACCTCTCATTTATACTGCATGCAGAATGTAAATGCATTTGCCTGGGAGAGTTTTTCCGAAATTATTCTAGAGCTCCCATCTACATTTCCACCAAAATACAACCGCCTAAAGATCTTTTCCACGACGTGGTATTTTCTCTAAGCCTTTTGGCGATTACTTTTCTCAAAGAAACTGGCTCAATTTTCCTTCAAGATCACTAATGCTGTTATAAGTTCCACAGATTTAAGCCCAAGTAAAGAATCCGTACCTGAAAACCTCTCCAGAACCAATCCATCCGCCCTGGGGGTGGACCGGTTCCTTGGAAATATAGAGGAGTCTTGCAGCAAAACGTTAACTTTTGAAAAATAAAGTAATAACTACGGTTTTCCCTAAGGACTGCTTCTCCAGTAATTGGACTGGGATAGTCTCTGGAATGGTGGAAGACGAGTGTTGGTTCCATTGGATTGTGTGTAAGCAGAAATTAACTTCGCCCTCTGCATCCACTCTTAGATTTCTACAGATTCGTCTCGATGTAGTGCTGTATGAATACTTCAAACATGCATCATGTTTTAAAGGCATATTTCTGAAGTTTCAGGTATGGATTCATCAAAGTGTATCTTTTACTTTGAAGGTTAAATGTCAGTTGCATTTTCTTTGATGTTGGTAGGAGAGGACCATATGTAATGTCTTTATGAATGAAGTATGTATTTAGTACTTAATGTATACTTCATTTAGTATATATTAAGTACTAAATACATGCTTCATTCATCAAGACATTACATGTATATATATATTTAGTACTTAATAATATTAATGTATTTAGTACTTATGTTGTGTCGTAACATAAATATTAATTATTAGATTGCAATTTAAAAATTTTTCAATGTGATTTTTATGAATAAATGATAAATATGCTTCACGTATTGTGAATGATATGAATTTTAAAAAATTATTTTTATTTACATAATGATTTTATATTAAAGATTAGTTATTGTTTATTTTAGTTTCCAATTTTTGAGATGAAATTGATATTACTTTCAAAGTGACTATTTCGATAAATGTATTTATATTTAAATTAGCCCGACTCGTGGCAACGTGCGCCGCTGGTGAGCGTTAGGAGGAGGTTCAATCCGCTAGTGGCTTTATTGTAGACACTTTTTCAAAAAATAAGGAAATTCGATGGCATTTATAATGCTCAGCATTTTGCCTCGTTAGTCGAATCACCTGATGGGAGTTTTCCGGGGTTTCTCCCATACGATACCCAAATGCGCGATAATTCCCCTAAAAGTTCTCCTGGAAGACACTGCCTTTCTGCTTTTACGACAACTAGTAAAGTCAGACTTCTACCTACGGGTGCTCTATCTTAACAGAAGCTGTGCACCCCCACCCCTACTTCCATGAGAACACATTAATTCATGGACTTTGTCTAAATATTTCTGTTGACCAAGTGGTATAAGAAACAACGTGTTTATAATGTAATATATATACATATATGCGTTATATTACACTCATGTCCATAAATTAAGGATAATTCAGAATCACGCAGAAATTGAACTCTAAAATAAAAAGTTTCACCTGTAGAATTATCACACACATCTTGAAGAAGAATATGCAAATTACAGGAAACCACCAGATGGCGCGGATAGTACGTCACAATGATGAGAGTGTAAGAGAAGGGTATATAAGGAATGGTGGCAAAGAAGTAAAATTGTTCGCAAGCGCTTTAAAGCCTTTCAGTGCAATAACCGCATAGTTATGGCACAAAGGAAGCATTTGAATGATTTTTTATGTGGTAGAATTATCGGACGACTGGAATGTGGACGTACCCAGCTGGAAGTATCCGAGGAACTTGAATCGCCCAGAGTGTCATCTCCAGGCTTTGGCAACGATTCCAAGATGATAGTAATGTGAGTAGATGTTACAGCACAGGTCGCCCCCGAGTTACAACACCGAATGAGGACCGGTATTTAGCAGTTACTGCCAAAAGAAACAGACGGAGCACAGCATCAGACCTGTCTCGTCAGCTCTCTTCAGCTACCGGTACGACAGTTTCAAGGTAGACCGTGTATAGACGCTTAGGGCACATTGGTCTATATGCTCGTAGGCCTGTCAGATGTGTTCCACTTACCACAACTCACTGTCAATTGCGATTAACCTAGAGAAGAGAGCATGCATTGCGGACACCGCAACAGTGGTCTTGTGTGATGTTTTCCGACGAGTCCAGGTTTAGTTTGCAGTCTGATTCTCACCGGACTTTCATATGGAGAGCGCCAGGTACCCGTTACCACCAAGAGAACACCATTGAACGACATCGTTACGGTGGTGCAGGATGGCTCGTTTGGGGAGGAATTATTCTTGGTTCCAGAACTGACCTGCATGTTCAGAGCGTAACGATGACAGGCCACATCTATCGGGATGTCATTCTGGAACAACATGTGCGTTTGTTTCGGGGCGCCATGGGTGCTGAATTTCTGTTTAGGGATGACAAAGCCCGCCCTCGCCTGCAAACATTGTAGACGAATGCCTTCAATTGGAGGATATCACCCGTATGGATTGGCCAGCATGCTCACCGGACTTGAATCCAATAGAGCATGTGTGGGATAGGCTTGGCCGACGAATTGCAGCCCGTCAACCCCCTCCTACCTGTCAACCGGAACTTCGGAGGGCATTGCTTTGATGAGTGGTGTAGTATTCCCCAAGATCAGATTGATAATTTGATACTCAGCATGCCTAGGCGTTGTAAGGCCTGTATTGCATTGTCCGGGAGACATACTCCATATTAACCATCATACTAACCATGTTATACTGTTTTTGTAAATAGGTTCTTTTTTGAAATTTGCACCAGGGGTAAAAAGTAAAAATCGCAATTTTTCTTTAATTATGTCAAACATATAAAATAATAATAATATAATTAATAGAATAAAAAACATCTTTAACTTTTTGTTTAATAAATATGCACGTATTACAAATAAGTCACATAAATTTGTTTTTTCTGTCTCTTTCTTTGCCTGAACTTCATTATCCTTAATTTATGGACATGAGAGTATTTAATTATGTTTACATTTATATAATTCAAAAAATATACTTATAAATCGATATTTTATTT
Organism: Caerostris extrusa; assembly: GCA_021605095.1. NCBI lineage: Eukaryota > Metazoa > Arthropoda > Arachnida > Araneae > Araneidae > Caerostris > Caerostris extrusa. The sequence goes on from BPLR01013061.1 coordinate 20,050, forward strand.
TTATAAAGATATATTTAATAATTCGCTATCGGTAAAATTTAAACTAAAACTGTCAAATATAAGATCTGTATAAATATATATTTTTAAGCTTTATAAATTTTATTCAAAGTCTATTAAATTCAAAAGTGACCTTATTTTATTATGAATTCTAGTAGGAAATACATGAATTGAGTAAAATACTTTTAAAAATGATTATCAGTTACATTGATTAGAAAACTAGCGAAAATAAGTCTAAAATATTCTGTACGCCTTTAGTTTGTTCAAATAAACTATTGGATTATTTTACTGAATAAAAGAAATATTGTAGACTATATGTATTCGGTACAATGAGATTAAACAATTTTTCTTAGACAAAAGACGGAATTATAATCATTTTTATTTAATAAATAATGTTAATTTTATACTTCAATATATATTAATCATCATCTTCTAGAACACCACATATTACATCAAGGGACACCATTAACTAAACTAATAGTTTTAATACATGACATATAATAGAGTGATACATTTAATTATTTTGTCATAACAATGTTGCATTTATACTAGTACATAATATAATATATTATTCAGTTTCTTGAGGAAATAATTTCCCATTCAACTAACTGTAGAAGTAGTTCATAATTTAAATAATTATATTTTAAATTGAACAAACTTTTACACGTCAATTTGTGTCTTGGACAGTTTTATAATGATGGAAATATAGCATATTATCAGAATGTAAGAATATTACGTACAATTACTTATTTTTTGTAGCAAAAGTTATTTATCTAATATGCACTATTTCTAATCTATTTAAGCAGCATAAATTGGTACGTACTGATTCACCAAAATAATTATCAAAGAAAGTAATAATTTTGTTTTTAGCTCAGGTCTATTTGCCTCTTAGAAATTTCCCAGATTAAAACAGATATTGAACCCAATTAAATAGCCTAATTAAGGATGTATTGAGGTAATTAATTTAGGATGCATTAAATTGTTTAATTTAGGATGCATTAAATTATTTGATTTAGGATGCATTGAATTATTTAATTTAGAACGAACTAAGCTATTCATTAATAATTATTGCAAGCTGACAGGCTTTCAAAAGGGATTTCGTTTAATTAAACGTTCTGATTTATATAAAAATTCCCTTTAATATACTTTCGATTTGTAATAACTAGTTGACAGTTTTATCACATAATATTTTTAAAAATTAGAAATTGATCTATAAGTTACTTTTTTTTGTAAACATCAGCTTTTGCATCACAAAATTCTACCTCATAAAAATGTATTAATGCACTAAACAATCTTCTTATGGATCTTTTTTTAAATATCGCAAGCGTTATTCCCTGATCGAAATTAATTAGGAAACTTTCGGTTACGATATTAGGTAATCTGAGTTATTGCAGCGGTAGCAGTGAACATTAATGAAGCGGTTCGCAAAGCTGTGACTCAGTAGCGAGTACCACAGGGAATAACCCTTTTCACGGAATAATAACTGATAACACAACGACCCAGCAAACCCAGCTGTGGATCGGGCTGAAACAATTCCTACAGTCATAACTCAAAGTTTCGGTATGTCTGCCTAGCGTCGGGTGCCCGAGTGCTTATTTAATTAGCCTCTTAATTGAATTTTAATCTATTTTTAATGGGTGTCGTACGAAGGCCGAGCAGAAGCAACGTTTCCTGTGCCCAAAAGTATCGATTTCTTCATGCATCTCGTCCTTTCACTCGGAGGTTAGTTCTTCCCCCTCCTTACCACCACCTCCAGTAATCCGCAGTGGCGTGAAATTACGCCACTTGCTTCCTACCCCTACCAAAAGCACTCATCTTTTATCGCGTCATCTGCGAGCAGACATTCCATTGCACTTATTGTTTGGAACAGATTGAGAGAGAGAGAGATAGGACGTGAAAGAGGTGAAAAAAAATGGCATTACGTGTAAATTGGATCTGTTCAATTGTTGTTGATTTTGTGATTCATTTCACAGGGATTGTAGAGAGGAATTTTGTTGTTATCAAAGAATCGATTACATGTTATTGGTTGGAAAGTAGCAGTAGTAAATATCGGCAGCATTAGGATTGGATTGGGCATTAAATTACTTCAACGACGATTCTCTAAAATTATCGAAATTCTCTTTTATCCGATGGGAGAGATATTTTCTATGCTTTGGCCCATGAAGTTTGTCAGACATTTTTTAATCGACTACTTCAGTGAATCATTGATCCAACAAATGTTACCGAGAAAACTCTGGATATTTGTATCTTCCTATGTTCATTTTGAACCCAATGGAGGAACTACCTCTACCAATTACAAAAGTAATTTTGTAATTGTTGTTTGCTGCTTTGCTCATTTGCTGTTGTTTGATATGATAAGAGCCTTGTTCTTTAACTGAATACATTTACTACTAAGTCTAATGCACTAACTTTGCCCCATCCTGTATTCTACAGTGCGCCTTTTGTTGTGATTTTTTTTTCATATCATGGTGATAAATTTATCATATCAGTGATTCCTTACCAAAAAGCACTAATCTTTTATCGCGTCATCATTAGCTCCAATGCGTTGGCCCAGGAAGTTTATTAAACATTTTTAAACAACTACTTCAATGGATCATTGATCCAACAAATATTCCGAAGATAATTCTGAATATTCATATCTTCCTTCATTCATTTTGAACCCTATGGGGGTTCTATCTCCTCTACTGATTGCTGACCAATTGTTTAGCGTACTGGCCTTTGTACCACAGTGATTCGGAACCCACTACACTTAAGCCGTAGATCCCGGTTTCGTATGACCGTAGAGAGTCACAGAGCTACTTCTCAGCCACATCATTCCCAAACTGTTAAGTGGGCACAGTGATGTGATGTGGTGTAGCTGTAGTAATGATTCAAAATCCACATTAATCCGGTTTAATTAGCCCAAAGTATGCAACAAATGACCATAGACGACAACTAATCCTCTACTGATTCATCATCTCCACCAAATACAAGAGAAATCTTGGTTCAACTCATTTGCTGTTGTTTCACATTTTTACTCGCTTTACTGTTTGATTGAATACTTTTTAATTAGTAAGTCCAATGTGCTAACTATAAGATTATCCCCTTTTGCCACATCCTGCAATGCACGATGCATATGTTGTTGCAATTTTTATCATGTCATGGTGATAAATTTATCGTATCAAGGAAAGCTATTCACTCCCTACCAAAAAGCACTCATCTTTTATCGTTTTATCTGCGAATAGACATTCGATTGCATTGTTTGGATCAGATTGGGAGAGAGATAGGACATGGAAGGAAAAACGTATATTGATGCCATCACGAACAGCTCATCCTCGGACCCAGTGGTGGAATATTAGTTCATACTTGGAGTAATTATTAGATGGTACACCATCAATAAATAATTTTATCATGAAATAAAAATTTGTTGCATATTTTTCTCTTGAAATTTTTTAGATTTGTATTTTAGACTAGAAGATTAATTCTCCCGTTCCATTCACTTTTGACATACCCTATGATTCGCAGTAGTTTGAATATAATCTGCAGCTGCATAGCTATTAATTTGTATAGAAAATTATTTTATAAAAATGCAATTTGAAATGAATTAATATTATTAATGGAAGGAAATTTAAATCTATATTATTTTTAACAGTCGCACGTTATGGGTTAAAAACAATTGGTTAAAAGGACATTACGAAATTTTAAAATTAAGATATGAATTGGGGAAAGGGGAGGAAAGGAAGTCCAAAGAAGATTCTTTAAAGTTTTGAAAGCAATTGTTTTGGTTTTAATTATAGTTTAATTACGAAAATTTGTCACTAATATACTTGATGATTTTGTTTTTTTTTTTTTAGGGAAACTTTCATGTCGCAGTTCATTAAATGATATATCGCAATAAAACGATTTTAACAAAAATTATATTTGCTTGATTTAATTTTTTGATGGATTGATTAATTTTTAGATTGCTAAACAACGCATTTTATATATAATCTAACTTTATAAATTAAATGTTTAAATTTTAAATGATTAGTCTGAATCAATAAGTTGGTTTTATATATTGTATCTTGTTTTTAAGAATAATAATTATAAAACAAGATTAACAAAGCAAAAAAAGTTTCCCATTAAAAAAAAAAAAGGCTTCAATTTTTTTCACAAAATGGAAAATCAGAGAAATTTTTCCCAGATTTTAAAGAAAATTAACTGCATACGATTCGAATAAATATAAATTTTTAATAAATTAAAATGTAATTAAAATGTTTTTTAAGAAATATAAAATATTGAAGTAGATCGTGGAATAATTTTTTTCTTACTAGAAATCCAATGAAATAATTTTTAATAATTTATTCGTTAAAAGAATTCCTAGAATGAAGAAACTCCTAATTTTTTAATGAAATGAAAACATTTATGCTCTTACGGTTCCAATTTTATCATGGTTCATGAATCCTCCAATTGTTAAATTCTATCTCTCACAAATGCTTCAACTCAACGGAAGGACTTTGAATTTATCATTAATTTGGAAACTTCCTGTTCAAAGTATTTTACTGTATTCACATGAAATTTTCCTAAGATTGTCTTGTTGACTAAAAGCTAAATCATGCTGAATATACCGGATCCTGTTTGATCACTGAAGTCAAGCATCAACAGAGGTGGTCACTACCTGGGAAGGTGAACATCAAGAGCAGTTGGCATTCAAAAGTTAAAAATAATCTTTGTTTATTCAATGTAGGATTACTCTGTTGTTGATGAGTGTCCGATTTTTAATTTCATAGGCGTGTACATTAATACTGAAAGTTGATTCGATTCTGCTGAAACAGTGGCAGGCTTGCAACATCAAAAGCTTTCTCGGTAACATTACTCTAGGCTCAGACATATTTTTTTTTTTTAAATTTAACTAAATAAAAGAATGTTTCAAAGTACAATTCTGTTTATGTTTCAAAGTACAATTTCAATGTACAAAGTAAAATTTACATCCATTACTTAAAACCTGCTTTTTGAGGCATCTGAAGCCCATTAATGGCGACTCGTTTCGATCTTATTATAAGAAGAGCCATGGGACAGGAACAGTGGTACGCTATTCAAAGCTATCTCGGCCATCCGAAAGCCCATTTCAGTAGCATTACACTAGGCTCAGACACAGCTGTTTTAAATTTCTCTGTATAAAAGAATGTATGTGATTGAAAACTTTTAATTTCATGGGCGTGTGCACTAATACCGAAAGCTGATTCGATACGGTGGGAACACTGGTGTGATTACAGCATTCAAAGCTATGTCGGCCATCCAAAAATCCATCTCAATAACATTGCACTAGCCACAGACATATTTGTTTTAAATTGCCCTAAATAAAAAGAATGCTTCAGAGTACAATTCAGTTAGCATGTCTTTCATAAAAAAAAAAAAATGCAATTATTGAACATTACTAGAAGTGGTGTATAGCATTATTACTTGCGAAGTCTATAAAAGGAACAGAGGATTCTGAAAAAAAATCACTCTGAACTAAGGATTCCCATCATTATTTACGAATTCCTACACGAACAAACACCCGACCCCATTACTCCTTAAAGACCTTAACACATTTAAAGATATCACAAAAGGCACAAATTGAGTCGGCGGTACAAAAGGAGACGTTCAAGTGTGATAAAAAATAAATTGCCGAGGCACCTCGCCATGAACTTCCTCAGTCTTTAACATCCATTACTTGAAACCTGCCTTTTGAGGAATCTAAAGCCCATTAATGGCGACTCGTTCCGATCTTATTATAAGAAGAGCCATGGGAATTCTAACAATCAATACTGTCTCCTAGGATCCCACGAAGACAAAAGAAGGGCTTATTCGACCCGAACCTTGTCGGAACGTGTCCGAACATTCCTTTCCTCCCCAGGTGGTCGTTCCAGGAGAGAATAAATTTTCCGAGGATCGACGGCCGATTGTTTGCTTCGAGTGGGTATTTGGTACCTTCTTTTGGTAAATCCTTTTTTTTTTATTCTGGCTTTTAAGAAGAATACATCCCCGTTTGGGTAAACGCATCTTTTGTAAGAAAAAAGGATTTTTGCTTTTTTGGTAGTAGGATTAAAATGGTTATGTAAGGTCGCATGAATGTCTAATTTCGGATGTGTTGGCCATCTTTGATTTTTTTTCTCTCTCTTGTTTATCTTAAAATGTTGTGACAGTGACAGTTTTGATAAATTGTTTGAAGTTCCATTTGTATCGATGTGGATTGGCTGTTAGTCAATACTTTAGCTTTCATTCCATATTCACAATCAAGAAGACATCCCCTGTTTGATTGAACGCATCATTCATAAAAAAAAGGATTTTTGCTTTTTGGTAGTAGGATTAAAATAATTATGTAAAATTCGCATGAATGTCTAATTTTGGATGTGTTGGTCATCTCTGATTTTCTCTCTCTAGTTTACCTTAAAATATAGTGACAGTGACAGTTCTGATGAATTGTTTAAAGTTCCATTTGTATTGATTTGGATTGATTGCAAATCATTACTTCAGCTTTCATTTCATATTCATAATCAAGAAGAGGACATCCCCCGTTTGAGTGAACGCATCTTTCGTAATAGTGAATTCATCTTTCGTTGAGTACTTTTTGGTAGTAGGATTAAAATGATTATGCAAGGTTACATGGAAGTCTTATTTTAGATGTATTGGTCATCTCTGTTTTTTCTCTCTCTAGTTTACCTTAAAATATTGTGATTAAAAATTTTCGACAATTTTCACAACTTGTTTGAGATCCATTTGCCTCGATTTCGATTGACTGTTAGTCAGTACATTAGCTTTCATTTCAAATTCATAATCAAGAAATTAGGGTGCTTATGTAAGCTTGCATGAAAGTCTTATTTTAGATGTTTTGGTCATCTCTTGATTTTTTTCCTCTCTAGTTTATCTTAACATACTGTGACAGTGACAGTTCTGATAAATTGCTTAAAGTTTCATTTGTATCGATTTGGATTGGTTAGTCAATACTGTAGCTTTCCTTTCATATTCATAATCAAGAAATTAGGGCGTTTATGTAAGGTTGCATGAAAGTCTTATTTTGGATGTGTTGGTCATCTTTGATTTTTTTTTTTTCTTTCTTGTTTACCTTAAAATATTGTGATTAAAAATTTTGACAGTTTTGATAAATTCTTTAAAGGTCTATTTGCATCGATTTGGATTGGCTGTTAGTCAATGGTTTAGCTTTCTTTTCATATTCATAATAACTGTTTCATTTATTCATGATAATCAATGATGAATTAAAGGATTTTCTAATGGTACTAATATATTTCAATTACACTGCTCAGAAATAATGAAAAACTTAAATCGGTGGTCCTCTAAGTAAAAATAGAGTAATTAAGTTAGATTTTTAGCAGTCTTTATTTGGAAAATTTTAGTCATCAAACATTTCTTCTCTATTTCTGCCCTGCTCTTTCTAGGTTTTACAATTAGTATTAAATAAGTACATTTATTTGGATCGTTGTTTAAATTTTATATTATTCATAACAATCTAATCTATTGCACTAATTTATTTTAACTGTCCTATTTTGTAATATCAGAATGTTTGCACTAAATAAAAAAATAAAATTTCTGTTTAATGTTGTATTCCTTTTAAATTCCATAAAATCAAAGATTTTGTGAATATTTTCATACTTTATGTTCGTTTTATTTTTTAACTTTTTTTACCCCTTAAGAAGTTTTGTTTTCTTTTAATATGAGTGATTTAAGGTACAAATTAAAAAAAAAAATGAATATTTCAGGCAATTTAATTTCTAAGGTTTAAAAATACTTCGTATCTACGTTTAACCAATTTAAAAACGTTAGGAATAGAACTACTATCATAATTTTCTGAAATTATGGTCATTATTAATGTCATAAGATGTAATTTGCATATTTTTAAAAGATGCAAATCCGTAATTCTATCTCTTTTATTTCAAAAATTGGACTTAAATTAAAAATTTTATAGAATTTTTTTAAAACTTTTTTTGGGAGACACTTTTGTTGTTTTCTAAAACTTCAAATTATCATCAAACTAGGTGTTTTTCAAATTTTTAATGTAACTCATTAAGAATATTTACTGATTTATCTTAAAAGAAGAACAAGAAATATAAAAAAAAAATTATACTTATAGACAATCATTTAATAATTTCACATGGTAATGCTTTCATACTTAATATACTGAAAATTAAAAATATATATTGAATATTCATTTATAAATTGAAATAAACAAATTATCCAGTACAATTTATCTGTATGAATAGCAACAATACAAATTTTAATAATACAATAGCATACAATAATACAAAAATACAATAGCGCCTAAGATTCAAATTTTTTATTGAAAATATGAATAATCCTATGAAATCTATTGACAATTTCTGTAGTCCCTAAAATGAAACGGCTAATTGATTATTCAAAATATTACCTTTTCTACTATACTATAAATTATACATTATAAATATTTATTTTCAAAAAGGACTTGATAGACAATGTAGTAGAGTCAGCTAAATCAACGTTTTGCAATGCCAGAGCCTATTGTTATTCATAACGTGTTGGTGAATTATTCTAATCAGTCTAGACAGGACAAGAGAAGGATTTGTTTTTCAATTGTTAGTAAAAATGTAATTTTTCAATTGTTAGTAGTTATTATAATTCCAATCATATTAATATTAAAAAATATATCTCTCATTTTAATTGTGTAAAATCATTGACGAAGTTGGCATTAAAGACAGCTTGAACGTGTATACAATTACAAGGTCTATTGAAATAAGTATTATGGAAATGATAAAAAATAGAATAAATTTATTAAAATATCAAAGATTCTCTTAGGATTAATATGTCATTGATAATAATGATGAAAACCTTTAAAAATTTACATAGTGTTGTATTTATCTATCGTTAGATTTCTGAAATTGCTTATTTAGCAAAAATTTTTTATCTAAGCTATTTTATTCTTTTTTTTTTTTTCTGGAAAATGTTTATTTTTCTTTCTTGGTTATTAAGCATAAAATATTTATTACAAATATTTTGAAAAGATATATATATTAAAGAATATAATAATAACATTTTTAGTAAAACAACATGGATTATTTTTATATAAATATGACCTTAAAACATAGAAATTTAATTTTATCAAATGATTAATAAATTCTTGATGAAAAATAAGAATGAGACAAATGCAAGTAATAAAAAAATAAAATAACACCTAGCATTTTGCATTCCTAAGTAAATTAAGGCAATATAACGCGTCCCAAAATACTGAAATGTACTATAACTATAATATCATTTAAAAATAATGTAAAACTCAAATTTCTATGGAATACAGAATTTGTATGATTAGTGTAATTCGGCATCATGAAGTTCATGTTGTTTACATGCTTCAAAATAACTATTGTTGCTATTCAGCTTTACAAATATATCTACATAATCCATAATTCATAATATCACATATCAGTAAATATAGGCACAACTAGAAATATTAAAATATATCTAAAAATAATATTATTTGAAAGTAGCATAAAGTTTTGAATTTCTACATAACACAAGTTTTTCCTAGATTAATTTTATTCAGAAACTCTGAAATTCATGTTATTTAAATATTTAAAAACATGTTAGGTAGCTGAAATTTTGAGAAACTTGTAAAGCTTTATAAATATTTAAAAATGTCGTTACAATGTTTAAAATAAATTTTTAAAAGCACTAGAGGCGTCTGAAATATTTCAATGAAGCTAAAAATATTAGCTTCATTGAAATACAATATGTTTCTAGAATTTATAACAAATTCGATTTCAAACAAATAAAAAAACTATTTGAAGTGTCTGCAAATATTTGTATTAAAATTTCCGTAATATATTTGTGAGTTAAGTTAGATATTTTTAAAATTGCTGCATACAAGCAATTTTAAATTCTTCACTGTTTAGCATGTTACGTTCTATTTGGAGAAAAATTATAATGTTATTGAAAATTTATATTTTTAAAATCTAATATTTTTATACAAATTATGATTATATATAAGTCAACAGAAATTTATTTTATTTTTAAAATATTATATTTATGACTTTAAAGAATCTTTAATAATTTTATTCTTAGAATATTTTTTATTTTTAAAATATTATATTTATGTATTTTAAGGAATCTTTTAAGAATAAATTTAAAAAAATATTATATTTACAATTTATTCTTCGTACTTATTTATTGCTACGTCTTCCTTTATATAAACGGCGCCAAGATTATCTCCAAGTTTTCTTTTTACGGGTGATCTACATGTATTTGACTGACAATTGGAGACAGTTTACATGGTTTAAGTTGGCAACTTATCGCGAAGATCGTAATAATACGGTAGTATGCATATTTTCTTATATATGTTGCATCATTTTTATAAAATGAAACATATCCATATCTTTTTTAGATTCGTTGTATCATTTTTTTATAAAATGGAACATATCCATTAACCTCTTCAAAGACATCTGGGAAATGTATCTTTTTTTCTTCTTTTTTTTTCCAAATAAAAAAAAATCTCTTTGAAATGCCAAACAGAAGAATATGTTATGAATGTAAGGCTACAATGTAAAATTATAATGTTATTGAAAGTCTATATTTTTAAAAATCTGAATTTATTATTATAAGTTAGCAGAAAATTATTTTATTTTTAAAATATTATTTTTACCCATTTTAAAGGATCTTTACGCATAAATTAAAAAAATATTATATTTATAATTTATTCTTTATACTTATTTATTGTTATGTCTTCCATTATCTAAACGGCGCCAAGATTATCGCCAAGTTTATCTACATATATTTTACTGTGTTAAGGACTGATGCCCTTTTTTGGCGATAATTTACATTGTTTAAGTTGCAATTTATCACCAAGGAATCGAAATAATACGGAAGTAACCATATTTTCTTAGATTTGTTACATCATTTTTGTAAAATGAATGATTATATTCATTAACCTCTTTAGAAACGTGTCTATAAAATGTGCTTTTTTTTTTTCAAATAAAAAAACCACATTTTATAGGCGTCTCTTTTCAAATAAAAAAAAAAATCTCTGAAATGCCAAACAGGAGATATATTATGAAACACATATTACTAATAGACATATTAACATAGCACATTATTAATTATTCTGCAATAAAATAATTAATAATTCTGCATTAAATTATTCTGCATTGAAAACCAAAAAAAAATTGTCAAATTTCATCTAATAATGTTTAATAACATTACAAATTAAACATTTAATGTTAAATCATATAGATATCACTGTCGTAAAAAGGAACAAAAAAATGTCCAAGATCCATGACAAAATTCCAGTCTAGTGAATTTGTTAATAAAAAAACAAAAAAGAATCTATGCCAAAATTACAAAAGTGTAAAGAATAGGTATGCCCTGAAAATATGAAATCTTTTCAATCTTAATTACTCCAAATGTTCAACAGTCGCATATGTGTACAGTATTACTATGATTTATTTTTATTATTTTTTTATTATTTTCGTATCAATAGAATTTCTTATATACTACACTATAATACTACATACTACTACACTATACTGTAACTACTACCCACACTGTAACTACTACACTACACTGTAATTACACTACACCAGGGGTCTCCAAAACTACGGCCCGCGACAGCGAATAGCTTATTGTTGCTTTAATAAGTTGGATAAAAAAATAACACAGAATGATAATAACTCGGTTTTATTGACTTGCTAGGTAAAGCTTAATGACAAGCATAATACGCAGAAAATTTAATTTAAGCATAACAACTAACAAATAATTGAAATGAATTCCATTCAAAAATTATAAACAAGTGAGCATTCCGCTGTTACCCTCGGTAGTTATAACTACCTATTTCCGCTTTTGAGCACTAGATGTCGTCAAGTGTCACGGTTGCATCGATACACACAATAGTAATTGTAGTAATTGAACCAGCGAATTTAGCAAGCGTACGCTCGCTCAGAGCGCGTACTGGGCGACTAGTCTAGAAATTATAGATACCTGGCAAAAAAATTAAAACGGTTTTGGCCCTTGGTACTTACTGGAGCACACAGTATGGCTCTAAGACTGGAAAGTTTGGAGACCCTGCACTACACCATGCATTATTACTACTATACTACACTATAACTCTACTATAACACTACATAGTAAACATTCTAGTTTTAGATCATATAGATCAGTTTCCTAAAAATGGAAACACAAAATTTCCGAGATTCATGACAAAACTTCAGTATGGTGAATTTGTTATTTAAGGAGAAAAAAAAAAAAAAAAAAAAAAAAAAAAAAAATTGCAAAATTGTAAAGAATCGATATACCCTGCAAATGTGAAATCTTTTTCCTTCTTAATTTACCCCTAAATTCTCAATCTGTTGTATTATTATGTAATTTATTTTTATTATTTTCGTATAAAATTAAATTTTTTTTTAATCAAACAAATTATTTTTCTTCACTAACAAGTATGTCCCTTCAGAGGTTAGTGTCAAACTACGATGAAATCGCATCGTGTTGTCTCCAGAAAGAATGCGGAAACAGAATAATTTTTCATCATCTATTTCAAAAATCCATTAGAGATCTTTCTTTGGGAGGATGATAAAGCGCGGCGGTGTTTGGAGCAAGGAAAGAGTTATGGCAGGAAGCGAGTCCATCTGCTGAGAGTAAAGGCGATCGGATATAAATTTCCGGTCACCATTTACTCACGGGGAAACCTTTTGCTTATGGAAGAGGCAACCTGTTGTAACTAGTCCACAGGGTTGGTAAAATAATGCTGTAGTATTCTGTTTCAGATACATATATCTGTCAAAAGATGCATGTTAAGTTTCAATGGTGGTAAATGCATGCAATGATTTCGAAATGCATATATACAATACAGTTAATGAATTGAACGGTCCAGATTTTTAGTGTATAAGTGATATCAAATAAATCAATAAATATTTAAAGATAGATGTTAGATGTGCATAAAAATTTTGTTTATAAATGAATATGTTTAAAAATTGAGGTCGCATTTATCTAATATTTGTATTTTTTTTCCTTAAAAAAAAAAGTATTCAAATAATTTTGAATAAAAGTGATTCATTTCATTCAGAGACAGATGAAAAAACGAGTGACATAAAAAATTGTGAATTTAAAAAAACAACAGAAGTTAGTTTAGTTAAAAAAAAACCATATATTTTTTTTAAAATTTATATATAGAGCTAATGCATAATTTAATAACATGTCATTTCAATTTCATGCCTGGTAACATAATAATATATGATTTTTTTGTAAAATATAAAGAAATTTCATCGATTTTTGTAATGATTTATGGAAAAGCAATCTTTTTTTCTTAAATGATTTTAGGATACTTATTTTTTACAATTGCTTTCATAATGTTTTACTAGAACTCTTTGCAGGTATATTTTTTATCGATTATTCTATTGATTACCATGCAACTTAATTGCAACGAATACTTTTAGATCAAACTTAATGAATTCGTCTATTAAAATGTATTATTAATTTTTGAGAAGTTTTATCTCACAATGAAGGGTAAAAGTAGACTATTTAAAGTTCTATTAAATCAAAGGCAGATAAACCCAGACCACCCATTCATTTGCGGGTTGTAAACACCATTTGGGCTCATAATCAAATCATTCGGAACTCCGCAAATCGACTTTACCATGTAACGGAGCTCAACTCCATTTCCCTTGTAGATTACTGTAGATTCTGTGTTTAAGAGCCAATTCTTGACAAACCAATTTAAACTCCTATAAAAAAATCTCCCCTTCCCCCGCTATCGGGAGACCGTAAAATGTCACCCGCCTACAAATTATTCGGGGCTCTCCTGTTCCACCATGGAATAAATGTATTCCGCCGATTGTAGGTCACATGGGGGAAGGAAGCTTCCGGGGAGGCATTTAAAGTGATTTCCTGTGCCGTTACTAAGATTACAACTTGAAACGTTCGATGCGGGTGTACTGGGAGGACAATGTACCCCCAAGGCAAAAGTATTCGGTTTCGTTTGTCCCTCCAACTGCGGCATTAGCTTCCACAGTTGTAACGCTGGAATTAACTGTTTCCATGTAAGAGACCCCCAGTAATTTGATCCTCTGGCTGCGGTGCCCTCGCTTTAGTGTAAATCCTTGAAATTGCTTGTTGAAATTAAATTGGTGCAGAAATAATAGCCGATTGTTATCGTTGTCGTTACAGTCGCCAAGTGGTGATATCACTTATCAATTGGCTTGTAAATCTAGACCAGAGTGATTCAGTGTGTCGGTTGATAATCTTTCATTGCGGGCTAATGATTCAGTTTAACTGATTCCTAAAAGTGAACCTAATCAAGATTTGTCGCTATTTTGAACTTAATTAGATTGTGATAATATTTATTAAAATGCATGTCATTCATATTTTTTATAGTTATTATGAATTATGAAATTTATGAATTTTAATCTTTGAGCTTCGATTTATGGTCAGATTATATATAATAGGAGTTATGCTAAATTAAAGAGTCATAGGAATCATTCGTTTATTAAAAAAAAATGATTTTTAACTCGGCATGTCTCCAACAACACTCAGATATACCTTAACATTCAATATGCATTAAACATTTTATATTATTGGCAGAATAATGAATTTTAATTAAAGCAAATATATGCAATTACAATTTTTAACTGTTAAATACTCAGTCACCGACTTTGTTAATAAATAATTTATTATTGTAATTAAAATTTATTTATTACTGTTAGATTATAAGATATTTGCAAATCACAATTCTTGGTTGGCAATTATTACATTTATTAGTAATTATTACAAATAAAAGTTTCTGCAACATAGTATTTTTCTCCATGTTCTAGAATAAATATCCTTATGAATTCCAAGTCTTATGAATTCGTTCTTCTTCTTCTTTTTTTTTTTTTTTTTTTTTCATTGATATATGTATCAAAATTAAGGACACTTTTAAATCTAAATCAAAATTATTTTAATAAAAAATCTGATGATATTTACTGATTTTTAAATTTTTCAACAATGAATTCACTTCCCTAACGTTAACACGGATAATATTCTATTATACAAAAATAATATTGTTTTATAACATATTGCAAAAATTTGAATATTGTTATTACTTTTTACAAATATAATTATAGAGATAATTTTATTTATAATTAACCGTTAACCTTCTATGGACATGTATGTAAATAATCATTTATCAATGTGTATATTTAAATTTTCGTTCCTAACGAAGCCAAACATTTTTCGCTTCAAGTTATTGTGCAATTTTTTGCTCGTAAAGGTATTGGGGAAAATTTTTTTCTTATCATTTGATGAAGTGCATATTGTTTAGAAATCACTTAAGATATTGATACAAAGCTTTTTTGTAGCTCACATAATCATTTATTTCTATAATAAGAATGCTTTATTATGTATAAAAGACATTCCTATACATAATATTCTCTGATAATTAATCATTTCAAAAATAAATCTGCGCATACATCATATATCAGTTTATCTTTTACTGAAACTTCATGAATTGATTTTATTGCAAATCTTATTTCGTCCTATAATTTGTCTTCCATTGTATAAAAGACAAACTACACAACATTTGCTTACAATCAATTCTTTAAATGACGCATGAACGAGTCGAAAAAAAAAAATGGTATCGATAATCTGCAAAATCCCCGATAAAAAGTAAAAATTAAGTTAATTAATTTCAATGTGGTGTCTTTGTAATTCAATCAATATTAATATGACACTTAATTTCCACCAAGTATTTTCTAACAGTCCAGATGTTGTAGGTGTATTAAAAGCAGAATTAAAAGCTAAGTTCACTCCAAAATAAACGTTTTCGAAGTTAAAACCTAACAAAATTATTATTATTATGATTATTATTATTTTACCTTGTAAATTTGTGAATTCAATCAATTTTTGCAATTTTGCAAATTACAAGAATATTGTGTGCTTTATGTTTAATATAATTCCACGAAAATAATTCAATAAAGGGTAGATGGTGGAAAATAATCCAACATTCGGAAGAAAAGCGTTTTTGTACGATATACCATATTCCCTTTTCTAGTTTACTTCGGCTATCGCACAGGAAGCTTTTAACGAGACGAAAAATGACTTTTTCTTTTTATACTTACATGGTGTTCATTATCGAAATATATTAGAATAAATTTAAACTTCGGGATCTCTGTTAAAAATAAATTATAGTCATTTTTACAAATCACAGTTTTTTCCATTCGTGTCATTAAAATGGATCCTGAAAACTATTATCGTTGTATATTTTTTATTATTTCAAAACCATTCAAAATATAGTGCAAAATTTCTATGGTAGCTGACATAATTTATGATGTGATTTTTATCAATAATATTCTTTATACATCAGACCTTTTATATCAAGTGTTGATTTCAGTGCAGTGAATTTCTGCAAAAATAAATGTACTATTAGTGTACTACGTACAATATGTACAATTCGTTCCTACAATAAAAATTAAAAAGAATTAATTTTAGTATTTTCATAGCAGACCTTCATGTTTATCTATTTTGGTATGCTTCACATCATCATATTTTTCTACGACAATGGTTTTTGATGGATTTAGACTCTACAATTAGGCTAAATCCATCAAAAAACCATTATCATAGAAAATTATCCATATCATCCGTTATTGTACTTTCGGTACGATTAGAATTGATGATAATCCAGAATCAGTTTGAAAAAATGAAAATTTACGTCCTAAATATCTGTCTGTACAAGTTAGGGCCAGATATGTGTGTGGTCTTGATACAGTGTAGTTCATGGATACAAAACGAATTATCTCTCAAAATAAAAACGCGATGTTTAGCTGCCATATTAAAATTGCAAAGATAGCATTACACGACTGCAACAGATAACACAGTTATATAACAAATATTTACAAAAATCATCTTAAAAGCAAGTTCGTTTAAGGGTTTTTGTACCTCCGTACTACCTAGAACTCTTCACTCGATTGACTCCCTTTTATCCCAAGTATCCTCTCCAAGGTCGAATCGGAAGGGGTTTAGTTTAGTTTGTCTCTTTATGTTCATTTTTTGCACACTTTGGTCTAATTAGACCCGGACCTACAGTTTAACGTGGATTCTCAAACACACAAACATTCATGCTAACAAACCTTCCTGCCAAGCGCCAGCATTCGAACCTGAAGCCTGTGGTACCAAAGACCAGAGCACTAGCCAATTGGCCATCAGACAAATACCGGAAGGGCGGGTGAACAAAAAACCTGCAAAAAGTCTAACATAATAGATCTTTAAGGACGGTTTGACAATTATCTTTTAGTTGAAGATTATAGTTTGTTGTTAGAATGCATGGTGGATCCTTACTCGTTCCAAATATACACTTGAAATAAAAAAAACTATTGGAAAAGTAAATATTATTTCTAAATCACAAATCAAAAATTTTTATGTTTTCTGAATGCCGTGCTTTTTTATATTAAGGATAAATGACCTTCATTACCAGGTATTCTCGAACAGTGAATCATTCCAACAATATATCTTCGGATGCGCCAAACATCGATTTGGCTTCCACGGGGGAACTTAATGAATTGATTTTATTGCAGCTTATTCAGATGTTTAAGAGAAGAGAAAAAAAAATAACTATCTTCTTCCATACCATAATTTTTCCTCCATCGCAGCGAAGATATACTAATCACGAGACTGCAGCTGCATCTCCTGGTGCTTTAACGATCCGTGAGTTGGGCGAAAACAAATGATATCGGTAATCTGTCAAATCACTGGGAAGCAGCAGAAAATCTGCGAGATGTAATAGATTCGAGACCATAAGTTACTCGCTAAATGTTCTTTGCGCATCAATACTCAATTACTAGCCGGCTAAAGTGTATCGACCTCCGCTAAATCGAAATTCTATTAGATCCTTGCCTCACTAAAACCACTTCCCCCTCAAAAATGCTTTGCCTGCCTACCTCCCTTCGATAAGTTTAAAACTGAGCTTCATCTATAGGGAGACGCTGGGTTTATTGAAACGAAGAGAGTTTATTTAAAAGTTTGAAGGTTGTGTTTTGGTTTGATGATTGTTTGGTTTTTTTTTTCCCTTAAAGGTCCGTGCATTTAATTTGTTCGTGCATTGGTTGTGGAATAAAAGAGTTTTGAGGAAACTTTCATTTCACGGAACAGATTATTAAAGTGGAATGAATGTGCGCGTAATGAAAATGGTTTTTTGAAGAGCTAATAGAAATCGATTGAAAGATTTTTTTTTTTTTTTGATGTGCTGCAAAACCTAAATATCTAATTAACTTTATTTATTAGCTCGAAAGTTTAAGGAACTTTTAATTTAAAAAATGTCTCGAATTTTTTTTTTTTTTAATATTAGTAAAATATATATATATATATATATTAGTAAGAACTTCTTAGAAAAGTGTTATTTATAGTTTTGTAAATAAAAAGACAATTTCTATTCTTTTTTTTTTTTATTTCCATTGGTAATACAATACAAAAAAATATAGTTAGTAATAATAGTATGGCAAACAATAAAATACGTACAACAAAATAATATAGCAAGGCAATACATAAATAATAATATAGGGAAAATACTGAATAAAAAAAGAAAATGTACACAGATCAACAAAGTTGACCGAAGTCATACGAGTTCTCTAGCTTGCCAGTATCTAGCCGTCTTGAATTCGCCATGAAGTGCCAAACAACGCTGGAGATGAGCTCTGTTCATTAGTTCTGTCAAATCACAAAGAGGGCAGTTTGGTGGGTCGAAAATCCCAATGGGGTGTAGATGTTAATCAGATAGATGTTTTTTTTTATTGAAACAAACCACAAGAATTTCATTGCAACATGTAGACTATCCGAACGACTGTCCGGTAGCAGAGAGAGCTCATACTGAAAACTATAGACGCCTTAGCCGTGTAGAGAACATTGCCCAGGGTGCACAACAAGGAGATAGGTCTACATCCATCCCCAATTTCCATTATTTACGTCAATCAATAAAAATAATCATTTTATAATTAAAAAATTGTACTTTATATGAAAAAAAAAAATAATTGTAAATTATTGAATTTTGATAATGAATTTTTTTAATTAAAGGTAGTGTAAAGGTAATTATTAATTTTTTTTTTTTCATTTTTAAGGTTTTCATGTTTATGCTCTAAATAAAATGAAACTTATAATAACTTGTCCATAAACTCTTTTTGTTCATTTATATAAATATTTAGTATGTATAATAGTATAAAGCTATATTTATCTCTTTTTATGCAATTATTTGAAATCTAGTTAATCATTTTCATTTTAATACTTACCAACTTCCTTTAAAATATAGGTTACAAATATTAGCTACAAGATATAGGTTTCAAGGCTAATCTTTTGTTTTAATATCAAATCGTTTATCAGTACATGGTAAATGTTGTTCTTTTAACTTTTCGTTTTATACGTTAGACAGTTTCGACCACCATCTTATACATCAGAATTTTATTTTTTCTTTCGATATGTTTCCGATTGCAGCATTATTGCGATTTAAGTATGTCAAAACGTCAGGAGCAGAGATGAAAGAAAGACGAAAAGCTGTAGATAGCAGAAATCGAACTTTTTTTCGTGTGAAGCTGAAACGTCACTAGTTTTTCGCTGCAGGAGAAATAATATAGTATAAAATAAAAGTTCCGTTTCCTAGAATATATACAGTTTTTGAAACTAGTTTCATCTAAACGGAATACAATTTTTTTTCTGTTGCAGTCTTTTTTATCCTTGCCATTTAAAATATAACTCACATTATATATTTTTTATTTTTCCAATATAGGGGGATTTTTGCTTCTAAGAGTCAGCCGTTTTTATTATTTTACAAGTGAATTAATACTTTGGTGGATCAACATTGATAAATTGGTGCCACCGAATTAATACTTTGGTAGATCAACATTGATAAATTTTAGCCACCGAACTAATTATTTGGTGGATCAACATTGATAAATTGCTGCCACTGAATTAACTATTTGGTAGATCGATATTGATAAATTGGTGCCACTGAATTAATTATTTGGTGATCAACATTGATAAATTGGTGCCACCGAATTAACACGTTGGTACATCAACATTGATAAATTGGTGTCACGGAATTAACACTTTGGTATATCAACATTGATAAATTGGTGCCACCAAAATTCTAAAGGAGTTTTCACAGAAAACGACACCTGAGTAGCTCATAAAAACTGCTCGTTTCAGTTGCTAATTAGCAGAAAAGATCAGGTATATGATGTATATGTATAAACATATGTGTAAACTACACATATGTTTTATATGTGTATATATGTACAAACTACAAGGTGGGAATTTTCTCTTATAATATACTCAAATGTGGGATAATTACCTTTAAAAGTCGTCCTTGAAGCTACGCACTCCCCATCTTTGACAATCGACTATTTATGATATACAGCGGTGATGAATCACAAGGCCTATTGATTATAAATCTAATATAAAAAAATAGTATTTCTAATATAAAGAAAATTAAATTATTTTAGCGTAAATGTGTATAGTTATAACTATAATTAGTGTTTTTTAATTACGCTAATATAAATAATTTTATTTTTTAAACATATATTTGTAAGCTTTAACAAAAATAAATTCTGTTACAGCTGTCCTTGAATGAAAAAAAGCTTATTTTCTTCTAATAAACTCGAATACATTTCTCGAGAAATTGCAGGTGGTCCAAATCCTTTTGAGCAAGTACAAAGACTAGATGCACGCAAACTTCAGTTTGGGTTTTTGTATAATGCATTATGTTTTGAATGTTTTATGTTGTGGGAAAACTAAAACTGCTGCATGTCATTTTTCTTGTAACTGAATTTCGATTGTAACCCTGTGTAAAAAAATAAACATTCCAGTTTTTACCACTCAAAGCAGCAATTCTTTTTCCAAATATGAATATATGAAGAAATTAAGATGGCACGCAAATCTAGATGTAAATAATTGTTTGGATAGTTCGTATTATTTAATGTAAAAGAATTGTGATAACCGGACGGATCATTTTCATTCAAATGCATGTTTACTGATTCAAATATGGTTAGTGAAAAAATACTGTATTCGAAAACTCTGCGTGAAAATATTGTTTTATAGGGAATTATTTTTCTCACATTTATTACCCTAATATATAGTTATGAATTTATAATACTTCAAACATAAATTGCAGTGGGCTATAATTTATTTCTGTAAACAAATGATTTGAAATTTCTCTCAATGGAATTCCCTATATGCTATCAAGTACACTAGAAATTCTACAAAAAAAATTGAACTCGAAATAAAATATATTGTGACTAATCCTCAGTGTCCGGCACACGGTACCGAAACCCTATGCATATTTTACTCATGGATGGAAGGAAAAGGTAATTTTATTCCGAGAGCAATGCA